>JADDOH010018355.1:0-26360 GCA_016648135.1 Agrypnia vestita
AACCCTTGGTGGGTCTTGGCCTCCTCAATAATTTTCCTCCACTCATCTCGGTCTAGTGCCAGCTCTCTCCAGTTTCGAAGCTCTAAGGCAGAGATATCTTTGAGGATGTTATCACTCCGTCTTAGTTTCGGCCTTCCTAAGCTCCTTCGCCCTACTGGCCTTGAGTTCAGCAGGGACTTTGGTGCTTGATGCTCGGACATTCTCTCCACATGACCCAGCCACCGAAGTCTTCTCAGTTTTATAAATTTTGTGACGTTTTTATAAATAAAAAAAATACTTTATATAAAATATTTAACTGATTTTAACTAACTATCAAATATCAAATCAGTTTATTCCCTTCCTTAATCCTTATTTTTTTGGGCACGTTACGTGAAGAGAAGGATTGGTTGGCCACGTTAAAGTCTATAATTATTTTTCTACGGTTTCTAAGAGGCAATTCAATTCCAAAAAAATCGCTCCAATAATTGCAACATCTAAATTATCAGCAATTTTTCATTTCGCATTTTTTTGTCGGAAATATTCACGCTTATAAAATTTTGCGGTTTTTTATAAATTCATAAATAAAATAACTGTGGAAATAAAAATATTAATTCCAATGAACTAAAATCTTTGTATAAACAACTTCGAGTAACTTTATGTCTACCGGTTTTGATACCACCGTACCTTCGTCAGGACGGACGCACACTAATTGTGCATGACTTATTTTGGTAAAAAGCTAATTTTTGAAAGGGGGCATGGTTACAGTTATGGTGGGGGTGCGGGAGAATGACATGTAGATACTGAAATCGGTAATATATCCAATAGTGGGTTATTTGTAAAATTTATTTGGTATTGGCATTTCTTGATTTCTAAAATTTTTAACAGTCGTATCTAAATAGGTAGATGTAAAGTTATTTTAAATGGTATAAATAAAGTTTTAAGTTAATTAAAACTAGTTATTATGTCCAAGCACGTTAACGCTATAAATATAAAAACATCGCCTTTTTGTTCCTGACGCATGGTTGCTTTACTTTATATTCGACAGTTATTAACGTATATACAGCCTTAATGAATTATTAAGTTAGATATAAACGCAGAAACTTATCTACAAGTAAGAGAAGCCTCCAAGGTTTCAATAGTTGAAGTTTGGTAATATAGTTTAATTTACAAATATACATCGTTTTAAACTAAGCAGTGATGTGGATACAGATATAACTCCTGCTTTATTTCTCCAACATTAAATAACAACATATCTGTTGAAATGTAGGTTTGGGATAATATTTACTGATTACATAATTTAAGATTGAACGTACATAATATACGCAAATGTAAACATGGAATCATAATGAATATTAATATCCTATTATCGCGTTTTCAACGCTGCAGGGTTGGAGTACAACAATGGAATTTTGGTAAATGATTTAGATTATTTGGATATAGTTTTGTATTTCAGATCTTACTAGAACGTTTGAGTACGAAGAATATCGCTCGCTGAACGCAGTTGTAACCCGAAAAACATTGACCGAGTGAAGGGTGTTTTATAGTTACCCCCGCCGCCGTGCGCCCACTACGGAACCTTTGGACACATATACACAATAGGCCTTGTAGGTGTATATTAAAATTTTTGAGAATGAAATTATTCACACCATTTACATCAATGGCGTGCAGCGCATACAAAAACTGTGCAAGACTAAAGAAAGAAATATTAAATAAAATAATTAATGTATTCAAGAATACATTCTTATTGTGAAGTTGCAATTTTTTCAGAATAAAGTTCTGTGAAATTTTTAAGACATTGTTTGTCTTTCTAGTTGATTAATAAATTTGGTTTTAAATTTCACAGAACTTGTTCTGAAAAAATTGCAACTTCACAATAAGTATGTGTTCTTGAATATAATATATGTGTGTTGTATCAAATGTGTCCAAATTTTTTATTATTTCTATTAAAACGATTAGTACTAGCGTCCCCTAACAGCAGTTACACACAGTAATTTGTGCCTACTATACCAGAAAAGTAGATTATTCTAAAAATGGACAATATATGTTAACCAATTAATAAACAAGACTTACACATAAGGTCAATATGTTCACGGAAATGTACGTGGCCGCTATAGCGTAATTGGTTAACACATTTTCTCCGGATAGGAAGAGATTCGTGGTTCGAATCCCGGTAACAGCCAAATATTTTTTCGTTGATTTGATTTTTCTGTATGTCTTTCTATTTAATTAATAAATTTGGTTTTAAATAAATCTTCATCAAAAAGAACAAAATGATTTTGTAGTGACGTTATTAATATAATTAATAAAAATTAACTTTGTTTTCACTTCTTATATATTGAAAATATTAAAATGTTTCAGAGCCAATGGTCCCCTCGTCAGGCCACAATGTATACTAGCAAATTAATAATCAAAATTTTCATGTAAGTACTTAATTATATTATTTTTTCATATAATATTTTTTTATATTTTCATTTTCTTATAATTAGATATTTTAAGTCATTAAGTTAAAATTTATAATTTAAAAAAATTAAATCTATGGCCCCATACAAAAATAAAAAACACAAGCGCACCTTTATCTAACATCAAAATAATGTCACATAGTTATTAACATGCTTCTTGTGGCATACATGTTTTTGGTATTTTCTTTTAAGCTGAAAGCCACCCTCCAAGTATGCAGAAAAATATTTTTAAAATTTCTTTTTTAAATTTTCCGCTCTTTTTTTGGAATTCCTAATGTCTTATTAAAAGATTATTTATCTTAGCCTCAGAAATGTTTTATTACGCGTGGTAATTAAAAATAATTTATTTTTTCTTGACACTTGCCGCTAGCGCTCGCGATTCCTTTCTGTTTCCTATACAATGAAAATTCCTCTTCAAGATATTCGACTTTTTGACTTTGTGTGACTCTATGTCCCTTCGGTGGTGTAATGATCTTAATTAAGATGGCGTTTTGCGATTACCAGGGGAACTATTACGAAGCCATATCTTCTGGTCGACTCCTGAAGGAAGACAGCCGGTGGGACGCCACAAAGTTGGGATAAACAGACCCGATAAACAGAGATAAAAAAACTCGACAACAAGAGCGATGGCGAAGATACTTCTTGGAAATAAACACTCGACGA
This sequence comes from Agrypnia vestita, assembly GCA_016648135.1. Classification (NCBI taxonomy): domain Eukaryota; kingdom Metazoa; phylum Arthropoda; class Insecta; order Trichoptera; family Phryganeidae; genus Agrypnia; species Agrypnia vestita. The sequence goes on from JADDOH010018355.1 coordinate 3,102, forward strand.
GACTCGAGCTTCACATAAGCTCAACTTGCTACGGTCCGGCTGGAGAACACTGCGGCAGCGATATCGCTTCTTAGGTTCGCCAGGAATCCCTCCTGAATACCTCCTAGTAAGGCGAGGACTGTTGGAGCTTTCCGAACATTGTATCCTCACTGGAAGTATAAGCGCACCGATTTTAACCCTTTCGACGGTGGTGGGGATGGATGAAAGAACTACCGTTTATTCGCTGTTGCTAGGCGGAGCTCCCGGCAGCCAAATTCATTGGAAATATGCACCTTTGGGAAACCTGGAAATTTTACAGTTCGGCCGGGTTTAATGGCTTCTGAGAAAGAGACACAGGTACGGGATTTTCGTTTACACCCCCAGGTGCACGTATCAATACACTTTTATTGTGAAGTTGCAATTTCAGAACAAAGTTCTGTGAATTTTTAAAACGTATTTATTAATCAATTAGAAAAACATACAGAAAAATAAAATCAATTTTCTTATGTCTTATGTCGAAAAAGATTTCATTTTTCTTATGTCTTTCTAATTGATTAATAAATATGGTTTTAAAGAATCTACAGTCAAGGTTAATTAGAGTTTTTGATTACATTATTATATCGTAAAATTATCCGTGCTTTATAGAGTATGAGCTTAGTGAATTTTTCATATTTATGTTAATATTACATAAAATTTACTGTCACGATAGTCCAAGGTCTCTAATTCAAGGTCCGAATTCAAGGTCCGAATTTATCACAAATACTAAATAATACTCATGCATTTATACATAAATATAAATTGAAAGATTCCTTTCATCTAGATATTTTAAAATTTTTAACTTTCCGAGAATCGTTTAACAGAGAATATAAAAGCTAAAAAACTATAAATTGGTGGTGGAACGGCCGGATCATAGATTCACTTTCAGCCGTTTTACGAAAATAACAAGTATAAAATAAGTGGAAAATAACCCCAACAATCAAGAATAGAGAAACGTCAAGGCATCTGTCAAATGTCAATATTTCTACCATTGAACATTAAAAAAATAAACTGTTTTCTACCAAATTTTAACAATATTGTATTATTTTATATAATATTCATCAAAAACTTAAATTTTAGACAAAACTCCAGATTGCAATGACTGGTTTGCGTTATGACAGAAGTATCACTTCAACATAAAATTAACAGGTCATTTTTAAGAACACCCGGACCTTGCGAAGGTCCGACGTTAGAATCCTTGAATGTGTAACAAAATATTGATGTACCTGTTTTATTTTTAGACGGTTAATCCGCCATTATTGTAAAAAAGTTATATAGCACCATTGTATACGTAAACTTAAAAATATAGGATGCAATTTCTGCTTCCTGTCTTGGGTTCTTAATGACAAGTATTTATGAATCCCTTATACTCCACATTCTCTTAAATTACACTAAATCACACTAAATAGATGTCGCAGATTTACGTCTACTTTCAAAAGGTCTCATGTAAAATTAATTAAGTTTAATAATTTATATAAATTAACTTTTTAAAAACCACTTATTTATTGTAAGAATTCAACATGTTTCGAAGCCAATGGCTTCTTCGTCAGGACATAGTAAATCCTGACGAAGAAGCCATTGGCTTCGAAAAATGTTGAATTTTTTCAATAAATAAGTGGTTTTTACAAAGTTAATTTATATAAATTATAATTATGTCACCACAAAATAAATTTGCTATATTTGAAGAAGAAATTAATTAAGTAATTACGTGGGTATAAATAAATACGGACCATATATTTTTGAGTGTTGGGGAAACAATCACCAATATAACAGGTTTGTTATTTTCAGAATACGGCAGTTTGTCGTGTGCTTAAATATAGATAACGCTTCGTTTTGAATTACAAATGTTTCCATTACTACTTAACGAAACAAATAATATTTCAGTAAATTGGTAATTCGGTATCACAATTATTTTATAAACGGCACGCTTTTGTTATTTAGACAAACAGAAAATCTGAGAAAGCGTCATCTACGATATAAATTTGCAAAATTTTAAGGCTTTGGACAATCTGCAAGGGTTGAAATAAATAAGGTTGGTAGTTATGATTTCAAGTATTGGGTGAAAAACATGTTACACAATCTCAAATGGCAAAAACTATAAAATGTTTGCATACTTTTCTATTGTAATTTACGATCAGAAAGCAGAGAATGTTTATACCGTTTCGCGTAAAAAACTCGTTTCTCTAAAAGTATTTCAATTTCAGTATCATTTACGTATTGGAAAAGCATTATTTTCCAAAAAAAGTGGATCCAAATCTCTCTACGGGGTCAGATATACTTTCATTCAAAATCCAAATGGTTTTTCCTGCGGGCAATGTGGTGAAGGATTTTATTTTATGAACAGAGTTTGAAAAAGGTGAATACGTTTTATCTGCGTAACCGGTTTATACAATACTAACTGTGACTGTCAAAAATGAAGGTTCTTTTACATGCCGGTTCATAAAGAATAATAATTTACTTATGAAATAGTAATAACATTTATCAAAATATTTGAACTTTTTTTTTATATTTCCTCTGCCGGCAGTTAACGGTACTATTTAAAACCCTGGCTACTGTGCGTGCGTAAAACCAACGCGACAACATATTTAAATAATTAATATTATAAATGAAATTAACATCGAAATAAAATCAAAAATTTAACGAGAAAAAATATTCTGGTACCAGGAATCGATCCCGAGCCTCATCCCACCGGAAATGTCATTAATTGGGGAGAAAATGTTTCTAAAGCCAGTGTATCTAAAGAAAAATATATTTTAGAAAATATATTGTGCGTTCTATAGCTAATTTTTTGTTGGTAAAAATGGTTTGCGTCTTTGCTAAGTACTATATGAAGTCTGCACGATGATGGCAACCTCCGTATGTCTCCACATTCGAATTCGCTGGCCCGGGGTTCAAGCCCCATCTCCGGCTGTTTAATTAAGTTTTTTTTAAATTAGGGACACGAAGTTACGGGGACAGACAACGAAATTATAATAATTGAAATAAAAGATTAGAATCTAATGAGTAGGATGTAAGCTGCGTGCAAGAAATTAAACTTTTTTTAATAACAAGTGGTGGTATTCGAGAAGAGGGAATATGCGGCAACGTGTGAGATATTAACAGATAAATATTGTTTGAAACAAGGAGGCAGATGAGATTCAATGATAGAAGAGAAAAAGCTCAGAAAGATTTCGAAAGGAGAGAGACTGCAGGGAATAAGGTGAACGGTTCTTTGAATGCAATTGGTACACTCACACAAACACATTAATGTCTTTTCTAATCACTATACTTGTTCTTCTGTATACAGGATATTTGTAAAACATAGTCACAGATTTTTCTAGTGAGACAGGTATAGTCCAACCTAAATTGTGTTTTTTTTTCGCCTTTGTATAGAGAATAACACATACAAAAAAGTAAAAAATTGTTATCGTGAATATTTTTCGTAAATCTTTTGAATCGTATTTTCTGAAGATTGCCTTAATTTTTAATATTAGTTTTTAATGGTATTCCTTAATTATTTGGTTCATTTTTTTCAACGTATTTGAAAATAAGGTTTTCAGTATTTTTTCTGTTTTCGCCTAAGGCAAAATATTTTGGTTAAAATATCTTTAAAGTATTCGGATTTTTCCTTTAACCTTTTACTAACCGATCAAACAGCTTTTCTTATTATGTAATATTATTATTTATCCTCAAAATCCAGCGTAAAATGTATTTTTACCAAAGTAATTTTTTTTTTATCAAGGATGAAATATGAATAAAATTTAAGATATATCTTCTCTGGTTGATGGAGCAGTCATTAACAAAAGTAAATATTAGTTGAAATTGATATAAATTAACTTTGTTAAAACCACTTATTTATTGAAAAAATTCAACATGTTTCGAAGCCAATGGCTTCTTCGTCAGGATAACAAAAATAATATTTAAAAATCGAAGATAGATCAAAATATTAAAAAGTTATATATGGAAAAAGATAATATAAAGTACCTAATTAACATGAAAAAAAATTTAAAAGATAACTATTTGCAAAAAGGACTTGATTATTTATAATATTCAATTTACTATTTACACTCTTTCTTATTTCCAAAATTTCTAATTTATCAAATTGTGATTCTGTATAATTTGTATGTAAAATTTGTAAACCCTTATTAATATCAAAAGAATGATCCATAGCCAAAAGATGGTTAGCAAATTCGGAATTTTTATTACTATTTAAACACCTTAAGTGTTCCTTAACCCTAATTTCAAAATTTCTACACGTTTTTCCTATATAAAAATAATCACAATCATTACAAATTAATTTATAAACAACCGATTTTTTAAAAAAATTATCTTTATCTTTATTATTTAATATGTATTTTTTAAATTTATTATTAATATAAAAAGCTAGTTGAATAACACTTGAAATATTTTTAACTATTGAATTAGAAATTTCATTATTTATAAATATAATTTTCCTCCAATGTTTATCAGAATCAAAAATTGAAGGATAAACAAAAGATTTAAAAATTTTTTTTGTACTTTTAATTTAACATAATATCAATTACTTTTATCATAAACATTATTAAACGCGATCTGTTTAATAATTTTTAATTCAATATTAAATTTATCAACAGATAATGGAATATTAATTAATCTATTTAACATTGAATGAAAAGTTGACAATTTTTGAGAATATGGATGGTTAGAAGAATTGTGTATAACTATATCTGTATATGTATCTTTACGAAATATGTTAAAATCAATTTTATTATTAACAATTGAAATATTCAAATCCAAAAAATTTATGCTAGAATTTTGTATTTCTATGGTAAATTGAATCTTTTTATGTGGTTTATTTAAGAAATTAAGAAAATTTTTTAGTTGTCTTTCAGTACCAGTCCATATACATAAAATGTCATCAACATTTTTTTTCCAAAAAAATACATATTTTAATAATAAAGCAGAGCTATTAAAAATTCTTTTCTCTAAATTATTTAAAAATATATCAGCCACTAAAGAACTTATAATTGTCTTATTATATATTAGTTAATGTAACATAAATAAAAGTTACTACTGTTGGTTAACCAACATATACAATTTCAAGATTCTTTTTTGAAAAATACCCTTCTGTTCTGGCAGAACGTAGGAATAAAAAAAAACATTTTGCTGCTCAAGGGCGGTTCTTATACCAAGGAAAAGTCCTTCAAATCGCATCGAAAAGGTCAGTACGATAGTTTTAAAAGGTACAATATCCATAAATACGTAAATTTATACTAAAATATTAAAGTTTTTTTAATATTCACATATGTACATTTTCAAATATATTATTATTATTATATTATATATGAATAAATAGATAAAATTTATTAATAATTTTTACTATTTTAAAATTATTTTGTAGGTCTCCCTTAATTTACTATTTTAAATGAGATTATATACATAACATCACAAAGCTTATCCATAACAATTTTCAGGTAGGATGCAGGAGACAATTTATTATGAGTCGAAAATGTTTAAGCAACAATGCCATAATATCAGTAGTCGGAGATAAGTGGCCTTAGAGTATGATTTTTTTTTAAATATTAGGTCCTTACATATGAAATTGACGTTTAGTATGGGAGGAACATAAAGCCGATTTTTTTAATTATAATATATTTATTTAATCAAAGTATGTACCATTGCTATCTATGCACTTTTGCCATCTCATAGGTAGTTCATCGATCCCTTTACTATAAAAACCATTCGGACGGGAATCAATAAAATCTTTGAAGGCGGTTTTGACTGCCCCATCGGAGTTGAATTTTTTCCTTTGCAAGAAGTTATCCAAATTTCGAAAAAAATGGTAATCTGTTGGGGCAAGGTCCGGAGAGTACGGTGGATGTCTTAGACATTCCAATTGAAGCTCCTCTAATTTGGTAGCCGTCTGTTGTGCAGTGTGTGGTCTAGCGTTATCATGAAGCAGTAGTGGCCTAGAGCGATTAACCAGCCTCGGTTGTTTAGCAGCTAGCTTTTCCATCATGGTTTGCAGTTGCTGACAATAGACATCTGCCGTAATCGTCTGGCCAGATTTAAGAAAGCTGTAGTGAACGACACCAGCACTAGTCCACCAAACGCTCACAAGTAACTTTTTTGGAGTCAATTTTCGCTTGGGGTATGGTTTGGCTGGTTCGGCAGGGTTCAGCCATTGCGATGAGCGCTTCCGATTATCGTACAGGATCCACTTTTCATCACAGGTAATGATTCGATTTAAAATCCCTTCATTATTGTGCCGGTTGAGTAATGCAACGCAGCAGTCAACGCGCGTTTGTTGATTTGCTTCACTCAATTCGTGAGGTACCCACCTTTCAAGCTTTTTCACCTTACCAATTTGCTTCAAGTGGATTAAAACAGTTTTATCACTAACACCGCAGCCTGCAGCTAACTCGGATGTGGTTTGCGATGGATCCGCTTCCACAATAGCCTTCAATTCTTCATTATCAACTTTGGTCTCCGGCCGTCCACGGGGCTTGTTCTGCAGGTCGAAATTTCCAGAACGAAAACGTTGGAACCAAAAACGCACTGTGTTTTCTTTTGCGGCACCGTCGCCATACACATCATTAATCCTTCGAGCCGTTTCTGCAGCACTGGTGCCACGGTGGAACTCGTACTCGTTAATAACGCGATATTTCAAGTTTTTCATTTTATAAACTGAGTGACGCAAAGAAAAAAACAATTGAGGAAAAAACAAATGAATTATAATTTTCAAAACACAAATACATGAGTAAATAGCTGTATAAATTTGGATTTGGAATTCCTAACCAATGAGAAGATATTTGAGATCAAATTTGCCAGTACGGAAAAACGTCAATTTCATATGTAAGGACCTAATATTTATTACTTATTACCGAACATTAAAAATTCATTCGCTCTAATAGAAGTCAAATAAATAATTAACTTGTTATTAAAAGGATTACGTAATTTTTTATTGTTATCATTTGATTTTTAAACGTAAAATTAGTTATATTACTCTTTCTTTAACGTAACGTTCTCCGAAATCGATTATGACATTGCTTTACAACATGGTGTTTACAAATTGAGTGAGCCTTTACGGTTCACGTGATTTATGTTCAGACTTTATATTGGAGTCATCGACCTTACCTGATAAAACATAAGTTGACAAACAACTCTTTAGAAAGGTCCTGGTTAATAAGGATAATAACATATTTTGTAAAAAAAAAACCTTCTCTGTACTACTAGATTTAATTATGCATTTAATATTAAATCTACGCAAAGGGAGATATATATGAATATTGCAAATAAATAAACAATAAGTTCCAAAATGTTTATTTTAAGATACTAGGTAAAAAGCGAATATAGTTTTTTTCGCTCTTTATGTGCTATTTTACACGTATTCCTATTTTCATTAATATTTTCAACACTACAACACGCCGGTACCTCGCGTGAGTTATACATTATACTAAAAACTATAAAATTCTATTATCGTTTAGTGCCTTATTTCTAAAAACAATGACGCGGTACTTAATACTTATACGATATGTATTCCCATATAGATATCTAGGAGATTAACTCCGATAGGACTTGTGCAGTGTTTAATGTATTGGCGAAGGCATTTTATTTTAATGTATATTATAGATGTCTCACATCGACGAAACTGTATATTTTTTTTTTTATATTAAGGGAGAGTAGGTGTAGAAGTCTTTGGGTGCACAAAGGACTTACGACCTATCGTACGGTTGGCTTAAGTGATCACTTTACACATATGTAACGTTCGTCATTTCCACCCATGATAGAATACCATTTCTATTAATTTTTGGAAGTTGTATATATTTCAATTATACGCCACGTTTCACTTGTGAGTTTCAAGGATCCTCAACGCGGTCGACCACAAAGCTTTTTCCTTCCCCTTGAATGACCACAGATGTCGCTAAATGAGACATCTATATTTGATTTTGGAGTTTTTTAGCTATATACTTTATCTTGTCTAATGGAATTCATCCGAATTTCTATCATTACACTAGTATACGCCAGGAATATTATTTCAATTTATTAAACTCCTTTTTTCACCAGTACTTTCATTAATTTTATTTTATTTTAGTTTGGGAAACATACAGTAAAATATAATAAAAAAATTATATAATAACGAAAGAATATTCATTTAGCATGACTAGTGAAGTTTCCTTGAAGCTGGTAAAAAAAAAATAAGAAAAAAATGATAAAAAATATGTGATGAAAGTATAAATTATGATAATCATTTCAAAGATTCAAATTATGATTTTGCATAAAAAAAGGAAGGGTGGGAAGAGGAAGGGAATGCGATTCAATTAAAGATGTATTAAATTTATTTCAATAATCATAAATGAGATAACGGATATATCTACTATAGTATTATATAGTACTAATCTGTATTATTATCTTAAAATTTTTATTTTTGGCACTTAGTGCTTTATTCATTTCCAGTATCCACATATACATCCACTGTGTCCCAACCCCTCACCCAAAGAAATGGCTTATTTCATCTGTGCACAATTTCGTACTCTGTCGGGTAAAACATTTATTCACTTATGTATAATACGATGAAGAAATATCTTTAGGACCAACATTCAAGGAGAGCGGAAAGGTTTGAGGCAAGAACCTTCCTACTAGCGAAGGGAAAAACTACATTTCAAAATGAAGACTACAACACACACACGTTCACCAGTTTGAAGACTACAAAGTTTACACTACAATCGTAGTAAAAACTACTTGAAGTGAAGTAATTGAAGTACTACGAAATGAAGTGAAGTAATGAAGTAATTGTAGTATTAATGAAGTGAAGTAATGTAATGAAGTAATTGTAGTATTAATGAAGTGAAGTAATGAAATTAAGTAATTGTAGTATTAATGAAGTGAAGTGTAATGAAATGAAGTAATGTAGTACTAGTGAGTTATTTTTTCTTTTTTTCCCAAATAAAAATTTTGCGAGCTAAAAAAAAAAAGGTTAACGAGGAAAATATTTAAGATAAATGACGATATTTCCTCCAAAGTAACATTTGACGGTCGCCAGCCAGATGTCTTCATTCGATTCCAAAAAATTTTCAAACCATGGGGGGGGGGGGGGTGGTTACAGTTTCCAGAGATTTCTTCATATATCTACACCAACTTCCCTAAAATTTCACATAAAAAATGAATGAAGTATATGTACTTTGTAGTGTTCGCTTTGGAATGAAGTGTACTATTTGAAATTTATACTTTCAATAACTTTGATGTTTGTAGTTTGTAGTGTGCACTACACATCAAAACGTGCGAAGTGTGCACTTCAATGTAATGTAGTACTACATTGTAGTAGTGAGTACAGAGCGGACCCATCACTACTTCCTACCCTCTTAAGGTGGAGTGAAATACATGAAATATTTATCTACATCTTATCGAAAAGTGTGACGTAATATCACGAGGCGGTCCTGGCTCCAGGATCCGCCCTCCCAGGATGACAGCCGGCGACAGGAAGAGCAGCCGTTAAACGTGATGTGACCGGTGACGGCTTCCGGGCCTGAATGGCAGGTGAGGCGCTGGGGCTGAAGCGTACCTGGTGTGTAAACGACTTGATGTGGTATTTTTCGTGAAATACAAAGTGCCACACGATCCTAGTTTGAAAATAATTACGGGCGAATAGCGTTAACATGTTGAAATGGTGTTTTGAAAACGTCGGCTGGTGCTTCAGAGAGATGGGCGTATTATTAATTTGGCAAATGTTGTGTTTATTTATTGTATGTATTATAACGTGTCGGTGCTGCGGGAGGAGTGAATGGAAATTCTGGAAATTAATTAGAGATTTATTAATAAATGGTTATTTAACTATTTAATGAGTCACTTAAAATGAATTAAACTTAACGCTATTCTTTAAATTACATTATTTTACAGTATATCACTCGTAAATGAATAATTTATTATTGCTGAGTAACATATATTTAACATTCATTAGAACATTCCATTCAATTTCGCTCGTGGTGTTTATCGCATTTATTTATTTCGCCACTTAGGTACTTCGCTCGATTATTCGCTTTATTTATCGCTTCAATTCCCTCACGACTGGCCACACTGGGCGTCGTCTGGCGGCTCGCGGCCGACTTTGTACGGTAACGAACTGTCAAATACGACCGCTCTCCGCACGGCGGCCTATCTGCGCTATTTAAATCCAAAAACTGGATTATCGAACTTTTATACCTTTAAATAACATTTACAACTTTTAAAACCGACATTTCTATAGTCTTAAGTAGAAGGTTCTCGATGCTTCTTGGTTATACCAGGCATTTCCAGAGGCTTGTATATATTAGGTCCTTACATATGAAATCGGCGTTTTGCCGTACTGGCAAATTTGATCTCAAATATCTTCTCTTTGGTTAGGAATTCCAAATCCAAATTTATACAGCTATTTACTCATGTATTTGTGTTTTGAAAATTATAATTCATTTGTTTTTTCCTCAATTGTTTTTTTCTTTGCGTCACTCAGTTTACAAAATGAAAAACTTGAAATATCGCGTTATTTACGAGTACGAGTTCCACCGTGGCACCAGTGCTGCAGAAACGGCTCGAAGGATTAATGATGTGTATGGCGACGGTGCCGCAAAAGAAAACACAGTGCGTTTTTGGTTCCAACGTTTTCGTTCTGGAAATTTCGACCTGCAGAACAAGCCCCGTGGACGGCCGGAGACCAAGTTGATAATGAAGAATTGAAGGCTATTGTGGAAGCGGATCCATCGCAAACCACATCCGAGTTAGCTGCAGGCTGCGGTGTTAGTGATAAAACTGTTTTAATCCACTTGAAGCAAATTGGTAAGGTGAAAAAAGCTTGAAAGGTGGGTACCTCACGAATTGAGTGAAGCAAATCAACAAACGCGCGTTGACTGCTGCGTTGCATTACTTAACCGGCACAATAATGAAGGGATTTTAAATCGAATCATTACCTGTGATGAAAAGTGGATCCTGTACGATAATCGGAAGCGCTCATCGCAATGGCTGAACCCTGCCGAACCATCCAAACCATGCCCCAAGCGAAAATTGACTCCAAAAAAGTTACTTGTTAGCGTTTGGTGGACTAGTGCTGGTGTCGTTCACTACAGCTTTCTTAAATCTGGCCAGACGATTACGGCAGATGTCTATTGTCAGCAACTGCAAACCATGATGGAAAAGCTAGCTGCTAAACAACCGAGGCTGGTTAATCGCTGTAGGCCACTGCTGCTTCATGATAACGCTAGACCACACACTGCACAACAGACGGCTACCAAATTAGAGGAGCTTCAATTGGAATGTCTAAGACATCCACCGTACTCTCCGGACCTTGCCCCAAAAGATTACTATTTTTTTCGAAATTTGGATAACTTCTTGCAAAGGAAAAAATTCAATTCCGATGGGGCAGTCTAAACCGCCTTTAAAGATTTTATTGATTCCCGTCCGAATGGTTTTTTTAGTAAAGGGATCGATGAACTACCTATGAGATGGCAAAAGTGCATAGATAGCAATGGTACATACTTTGATTAAATAAATATCATATATATTAAAAAAATAGTGCATATTGGCCGATATATGTTTATATATTTGTTTGATTGTTTGTAACCAAAAGTTACATTTCGATTTTTTTCCGTTTTTTTCTCCGTTTTCGCGCGCTTTTTTGAGGTTTTCTCTGCGAGTATACACGATAAAAATATTTTGTAAAAAGAATATGAAAGGCAATTAATTTCCGCATCCAAATTTTGAGCATTTATTTTTCTTCTTCTTCTTCTTTTTTTTCTACGCCAGTTTGGGCGAAAATGGGTTTTTCTTGCATATTTTCGTCAGTTTTCAAAATTTCAAAATTCGAATCGGTGAAAAGATAGATAATTACGTGACGCGTATGATCTAATTATTAATTTTTATTTTAAATTTATTTCGTTTTTACGTACTTTTTGCAAACTTTGCGTTTCCTTTCATCACGTTTTTTTCTAAAAGTACAGGGAATATTTTGATTCTAAAAACAGATTATGAAAGATCCCCACGCTGGCGTGAAACTAAAATTAGAACCATATTTTAGTACTTCTTCTTCTTCTTTTTTAGGAACTTTGAAATTTTAAAAATATTATGACAAATATCTCGGTAAGCGTTTGAGATACTTGGTTGGAAATGATACTGATGATACATATTAGTATGCTGTAAACGATAAAATAATAAAATTTAACTTTTTTTAATTTTTGAATTTTTTACGAATTTTTTAGTGATTTCTTTGTTTAGCGCATAACTCAATGAATTTTGTATGAAATTAGGATATTTTGAATTCTAATGATGAGTACAACTATATTGTACCTGTACTCAAAAAATCATAATGATTTGCGTCGTATTACTTAGTTTTTTTTGATATTATCCTCCGCAAAAAATATAATTTAAAAAAAAAATGTCGAAACAATATACCCCGATGTGAGGTTTCAATACATTCGTGTGAAAAAATGTTCTTATTTCAAATTAAATTAAAACGTCGGCGGAATAGATTTGACATTTGCTTCACAACAAAATGTGACATTTCAAAAAAAATACGTGTTTTTGATTTTCAAAATGTATTATACGGTCATTTCTCCCGTTTGGAAAGATATAAATATTAGAATATGAATGCTATATATGTTTTTCATAGTTTTTAAGAGAAATTTAAAACGTTGTAGAAAAAATTAACGGCCAGTAAAGCTATTTAAAAAATGCTATTTTTTGTTAGAATTTTCTAAATTGACATTAGTTTTTCACCGAATACTTATTAATGTAAGGGTATTAAATGCAAAATATATTCAGCCTTAAAATATAAGTGGGTTAAATGTAATATATTCACATATAGATAAAATGTTTTTCGATAGCTTTTTCCATAGATTTTTGTTTTTTATTGGTTTAGGTACTGCACAAGGAGATATAAAGATAATATTAGTTGGAAATAATCCACAGCGGTTTTCATTGAAAAATATGGTATATTATATTTTTAAACCTATTTTCTGGCGATGTTGTTGATTTCGCAATAAAACCAATCTACAGAACGCACATGCAATATGTTAATTATTGATTTTTATAAAAATTTACTTCGCTTCAAAGGAATTTCAACGCTTTGCATTTATAATCTCACATGTACAGGGGTCGACGTTTCACGAAATTTTTTAGTTTTAAAATCAGCTGTTTTGTCATCTGACATGTCGACTTCAAATTTCGCACATAAATTATCGACATTGACATTTGACAGAGATTGCCTGAAAAACCTGGCGGCAAAATATTTGTGAGATCTTAATATTTAAAAATAATAAAGAGTATTGTGCTTTACATGTATTTTATATGAATAGTACGTGATTTGTACCCCTTTTAAAGTATATCTCAGTGAGTTTTTCGAATAGTAAAGATATTAAAAATGATAGTAGTAGGTAGGTAATAAACCATTCTACACATTATTGAAAACATCTTTTCGAAATCAATTCTTCTTCTTTTTCTTTGTAAGGTTTTATGAACTTTTGTATGAAATTCTGCATTACTTTCGGTTTATATTTTTGGTATTTATTTTTTTTAGTTATTTTTTATTTATTTATATACTTCTATTGTTATTTATTTTCTGTTCCATTGTTGCACCTCTTTTACAGTATACCTCAATGAGTTTTACGAATATTAAAGATATTTAAAATGATGATAGTAGATAATTAACTATTCTACACATTTTTGAAAACATCTTTTCGAAATCAATTCTTCTTCTTTTTCTTCGTAAGGTTTTATGAACTTTTGTTTAAAATTTTTTCATTTTTTGGGTTTTTATTTTTTGAATTTATTTTTTTAGTTATTTATTTAGATTTTTTTGTTTAATTATATATAAAATTGTTATTATTGTATTCATTTATATATTAATTTATTTGTTTATTTATGTATGACTTTTGTAATTTATTTATTAAAGAGGTTCGGTTAAGAAAACTTTATAAGCTGTTTTCGATTAAATTATTTTTATATACGTAAGGCATAATGGTGCGATATAATAAATTCGTGTGGACGTTTCAGAGAACCTAACTAGGTTTTAAATATATTAAAAATAAAAATAAATACATTTGTGTGTTTTCTAGCGGATATTTATGCAAAAAAAAAATATTTAAATTCAATTTTTCATATAAAAACACGTTCTTTTGAGATTGATTAATTTTCATTATTGAATATAGAGCATAATATTATAGAGGGTGTTTTAATTGATGATAATATTTTTAGAAAAGGGAATTTTATTCAATATTATTTTTACATAGATGTGACGTCACGATTTCGATCGAGTGGGAATTATTATGCAGGGTGTTTTTTATGCAAGAATGTTTATTTGTGATCACTCGAAATTTTTTTTTTGGATTTTAGATTTTCAAAATTGATGACTGACGATGGAAAAGGTTTTTTATACAGGGTGTTTTTTATGTTGGTTATAATGTAAAATTGGGAAAATGCGCGTTTTTTCAAAATGAGCTTTTGCATAGATGTGACGTAAAGATTTTGAAAATGCGCAAGGATGGGTAATATTATACAGGCTGTTTTTTATGCAAGGATGTTTATCTGTGATCACTCTATATTTTTTTTTGTTTTAGATTTTCAACATTGATGACGTATTTTTTTTTGGGAATTTTTTTTTGTACATGGTGTTTTTTATGATGGTAATAATGTAAAATTGCATAAATGCGCGTTTTATCGAAATTAGCTTTGCAGGGGGGATTATATTTTATGATTATTTAAGAAATATTCTACAGAGGGCTTTTTAGTTTTTGACGTCACATTTTGGGGATTTTGAATCATTTAAGCGTGACGTTACGTTTTAGCCGTTTTGAAAATTATATACAGAGTTGACATTTTGAAAATTTGTCAAAGTTTTTTGTCCCTAATTTTTTTTTTCAAAACCAAAAACCAAAAAATTTTTTTTTTTTACCAAAACCCAATTTTTTTTCCAAATACAAATAAACAAAATCGAAAAATCAAAATCAAAAAACCAAAATTCAAAAATTTTTTTTGTCTCATTAGTACTCTAAAATGGAAATATATAATTTCTTAGGTTAATTTGCTTCCAGATTCTTAGGTAAGTTTAGGTTAGGTTGGGAAAGGTTAGGTTAGGTTGGGTTTGGTTGGGTTAGGTTAGGTTAGGTTAGGTTAGGTTTAGTATGGTTGGGTTAGGTTAGGTTGGGTTAGGTTAGGTTAGGTTAAGTTAGGTTTTGGTTTTTGGGTTTTTCATGGATATCTCCGTGAAGCGATGCCCGATTTCGAAAATTTAAAAAGTCCTAGACGGGCGCAGCCCGTCCGCGCTCTCCCACGACAGACGCCGAGCGGCGAAGCCGCGCGGCGACTGTCGTCATCCGTCGCCCGCGCAGCGGGCGTCTGCGACTGCAAAGCGGGAGCTGTCTCACTTACCTTGAGGCGCGCAGCGGCTTCTTCTTACAACCTTCGGTTTTTTAAATTCGAAGTTCCCACCCCCACACAAGATCTTTCACAACTCGGTCATTTATCATCCGATTTCAATTTTAAAAAATACCACAGATAGCCCTAATCTGGCACAGTCTGCCGCCAGGCTAAATTGCACGCGTAGTCGTGCAACGGGCACCTAGTCATATATATTAAAAAAATAGTGCATATTGGCCGATATATGTTTATATAAATGTTTGTAACCAAAAGTTACATTTCGATTTTTTTCGGTTTTTTTCTCCGTTTTCGCGCGCTTTTTTGAGGTTTTCTCTGCGAGTATACACGATAAAAATATTTTGTAAAAAGAATATGAAAGGCAATTAATTTCCGCATCCAAATTTTGAGCATTTATTTTTCTTCTTCTTCTTCTTTTTTTTCTACGCCAGTTTGGGCGAAAATGGGTTTTTCTTGCATATTTTCGTCAGTTTTCAAAATTTCAAAATTCGAATCGGTGAAAAGATAGATAATTACGTGACGCGTATGATCTAATTATTAATTTATTTTTTTAAAATTTATTTCGTTTTTACGTACTTTTTGCAAACTTTGCGTTTCCTTTCATCACGTTTTTTTCTAAAAGTACAGGGAATATTTTGATTCTAAAAACAGATTATGAAAGATCCCCACGCTGGCGTGAAACTAAAATTAGAACCATATTTTAGTACTTCTTCTTCTTCTTTTTTAGGAACTTTGAAATTTTAAAAATATTATGACAAATATCTCGGTAAGCGTTTGAGATACTTGGTTGGAAATAATATTGATGATACATATTAGTATGCTGTAAACGATAAAATAATAAAATTTAACTTTTTTTAATTTTTTAATTTTTTACGAATTTTTTAGTGATTTCTTTGTTTAGCGCATAACTCAATGAATTTTGTATGAAATTAGGATATTTTGAATTCTAATGATGAGTTAGACTATACTGTACCTGTACTAAAAAAATCATAATGATCGACATCGTTTTACATAGTTTTTTTTGCAATTATAATTCGCCAAAAATACAATTTTTAAAATAAATATAAAATAATGTGGAACAATATACCCCGGCGCCAGCTCTCCGCCAACTCTCATATTATATTGTATGGAAAATTATTCTAATTTTAAATTAATGAAAAGGTCGGTGAAATAGATTTGACATGTCGGAATAAAATATGACGTTTCAAAAAAAATACTTTTCATTCATTTTCAAAATGGTTTATCTGACCATTACGCTTATTTATAAAGAAAAAAAGATTAGATCAAGAATGCGTCATATTTTTTTCGTTGTTTTTAAGAGAAATTAAAAAGGTTATAGAGAAAATTAACGGCCACCAAAGCCATTTAATAAATGCTGTTCTTTGTTAGAATATGCAATGCAATATTTGCGAAAATCCTCAGCTGTTTTGAATATTCGTATGATTTTACTTTAAATATGTTTTTTGAAGACAAATATCTGAATTAATACAGCGTTAAATCATTAAAAAATTACATATAATTAAAGGTTCACAAGTTGGTTTGTGTTTTTTATAAAAACACTTAAACCATTGGATGAATTTTATAAAAAGCGAACCAAATTAACATCTTCTGTCACGAAAAATTGACGAAAATCCTATCGAAATTTATCATTGACCGCCAGTCACAGACAATTAAATGATGAAATGTCAGTTCCATACAAAAAATGCGCGTTGTTGAAATTAAAAACGTAACGTCTCGGTATATTTTTGATGAATAATACATGTGTTGTAAAAAATATAAAGTTTAAAATATGATTTATCGATTTTGACAAGAAAAAAATATTTTTTAATTCAGTATAGTTGTAAAAGATTAAATCTAAGAAATATAGTGTTCGAAAATATTTATTTCAATCAGCTGTTTTCGATTCAAATATTTTTAAACATGTTAGGCATAATGGTTGCGAGATATTTTCGTGTGTGCATATTAAATTAGGTACCTACATATGTTTTAAATAAAAATATATTGAAATCATTTAAGTGAGGTTTCTCAGCGGGTTTTTATGCCACAATTTTTAAAACAATTACAAAAGTCTTTGCCGCGTGATTTTTTCTAAACGTTTATTTAATTCTTCTTCTTCTTCTTCTTTCATTTCCATGCTAGATCTCCTGGAATTTCATTTTTACTCATATCTCGGTGTTGTGCGATCAGATTCAAAATTAAAGTATGACGTTTTGTGACGAATCCGGCCATCTTTTTTTTTACGTACAAAGTTTTTGCATAGCTTTCTTTCTCGCGAAAATGCAAAAATAAAACACCGTTTTAGGCGTAGTTTTAAAAATTAGAGACGCCATCATTTGCGCATTTTTATGAAACTTTTTCACCCCCTCCACTTTCCTAGGTACCTAACCAAGGTCGAAATATATAATGATGCAATATAGTATACAATTTTTTAGGATTACAACGTACAAGTTACAGAATCATGTATCAATAACATGCACCACCGAGAATAATTTCAGAATTTCAAGTTTTTCATTACTTTTTTTATTTACATGTGTCGTAACGATTAAAGAAAAGCGTTTGAGAGAAAAATATTATGCAGGGTGTTTTTTATGATGAAGTTGAGATTTTTTACGAAATTGTGGTTATGTTAGGTTTAATTAGGTTAGGTTAGGTAAGGTTAGGTTAGGTTAGGTTACGACAGGTCAGGTTAGGTAAGGTTAGGTAAGGTTAGGTAAGGTTAGGTAAGGTTAGGTTAGGTTAGGTTAGGTTGTGGTTTTTGGGTTTTTCGTGGATACCTCCGTGAAGCGATGCTCGATTTCGAAAATTTAAAAAGTCCCGTACGGGCGCAGATTGGGAAATATTATATAAAGTGTTTTTTTTATTTAGATATGTCGTAACGATTTCGGAAAAGCGTTTGAGTGAGAAATATTATACAGGTTGTTTTTTATGATGAAGTTGCGTCTTTTTACGAAATTGTGGTTGTGTTAGGTAAGGTTAGAATAGGTTATTGGACAGGGTGTTTTTATGATGAAATTACGCATTTTCCCGAAACGAGTTGTTGCATAGATGTGACGTCATGATTTCGGGAAGGTGCTTGGGTGGAAAATATTATTCAGGGTGTTTTTTATGATGAATTTGCGCGTTTCTTCGAAATTAGCTTTGCAGGGGGGGTTTTATTTTATTATTATTTTTGTTTAGTTGTGACGTCACGATTTCGGAAAGGTGCTTGGTTGGGAAATATTATACAGGGTGTTTTTAATGATGATAATATTTTAAGAATTGGGAAATTGCGCGTTTACGAATGAGCTTTTGCATAGATGTGATGTCACGATTTTGAAAAGGCGCTTGGGTGGGAAATATTATACAGGGTATTTTTTTATGCAATCTGTGATCATGTTTATCTGTGATCACTCTAATTTTTTTTTTGGATTTTAGATTTTCAACATTGATGACGTATTTTTTTTGGGATTTTTTTTTATACAGGGTGTTTTTTTATGATGGTAATAATGTAAAATTGCATAAATGCGCATTTTATCGTAATTAGCTTCGCAAGGGGGATTATATTTTATGATTATTTAAGAAATATTCTACAGTGTTTTTTAGTTTTTGACGTCACATTTTGGGGGTTTTGAATAATTTAAGCGTGACGTTACGTTTTAGCTATTTGGAAAATTATATACAGAGTTGACATTTTGAAAAATTGTCAAAGTGTTTTGTCCTAAATATTTTTTTTTCATAAACCAAATACCAAAATTTTTTTTTTAAACCAAAACACAATTTTTTTTCCAAATACAAATAAACAAAATCAAAAAACCAAAATGCAAATTTCTTTTTGTCTCATTAGTACTCTAAAATTGGAAATATATATTTTCTTAGGTTAATTTGCTTCCAGATTCTTAGGTAAGTTTAGGTTAGGTTGGGAAAAATTAGATTAGGTTAAGTTTGGTTGGGTTAGGTTAGCTTAGGTTAGGTTAGGTTGGCTTAGGTTAGGTTGGGTTAGGTTAGGTAAGGTTAAGTTAGGTTATGGTTTTTGGGTTTTTCATGGATATCTCCGGAAAGCGATGCCCGATTTCGAAAATTTAGACAGTCCTAGACGGGCGCAGCCCGTCCGCGCCTTTCCAGCAGGCAAAACCGCGCGGCGATTGTTGTCAGCCCGTGCAGCGGGCGTCTTCGACCGCAAAGCGGGAGCTCTCTCACTTTTGCGCGGCTTCGGGAGCGCAGCGGCTTCTTCTTTCACCCTTCGGTTTTTAAAATTCGAATATTCCACCCCCACACAAGATCTTTCACAACTAGGTTATTTATAATCCGATTTCAATTTTAAAAAATACCACAGACAGCTCTCATCTTCTTCTATCGAATATTATAATCTGGCACAGTCTGCCGCCAGGCTAAATTGCACGCGTAGTCGTGCAACGGGCACCTAGTCATATATATTAAAAAAATAGTGCACATTCCGCGATATATGTTTGATTGTTTGTAACCAAAAGTTACATTTCGATTTTTTTCGGTTTTTTTCTCCGTTTTCGCGCGCTTTTTTGAGGTTTTCTCAGCGAGTATATACGATAAAAATATTTTGTAAAAAGAATATGTAAGGCAATTGATTTCCTCATCCAAATTTTGAGTGTTTATTTTTCTTCTTCTTCTTCATTTTTTTCTACGCCAGTTTGGGCGAAAATGGGTTTTTCTCGCATATTTTCGTCAGTTTTCAAAATTTCAAAATTCGAATCGGTGAAAAGATAGATAATTATGTGACGCGTATGATCTAATTATTAATTTATTTTTTTTAAATTTATTTCGTTTTTACGTACTTTTTGCAAACTTTGCGTTTCCTTTCATCACGTTTTTTTCTAAAAGTACAGGGAATATTTTGATTCTAAAAACAGATTATGAAAGATCCCCACGCTGGCGTGAAACTAAAATTAAAACCATATTTTAGTACTTCTTCTTCTTCTTTTTTAGGAACTTTGAAATTTTAAAAATATTATGACAAATATATCGGTAAGCGTTTGAGATACTTGGTTGGAAATAATATTTATGATACATATTAGTATGCTGTAAACGATAAAATAATAAAATTTAACTTTTTTTAATTTTTTAATTTTTTACGAATTTTTTAGTGATTTCTTTGTTTAGCGCATAACTCAATGAATTTTGTATGAAATTAGGATATTTTGAATTCTAATGATGAGTTAGACTATACTGTACCTGTACTAAAAAAATCATAATGATCGACATCGTTTTACATAGTTTTTTTTGCAATTATAATTCGCCAAAAATACAATTTTTAAAATAAATATAAAATAATGTGGAACAATATACCCCGGCGCCAGCTCTCCGCCAACTCTCATATTACATTGTATGGAAAATTATTCTAATTTCAAATTAATGAAAAGGTCGGCGAAATAGATTTGACATGTCGGAACAAAATATGACGTTTCAAAAAAAATACTTTTCATTCATTTTCAAAATGGTTTATCTGACCATTACGCTTATTTATAAAGAAAAAAAGATTAGATCAAGAATGCGTCATATTTTTTTCGTTGTTTTTAAGAGAAATTAAAAAGGTTATAGAGAAAATTAACGGCCACCAAAGCCATTTAATAAATGCTGTTCTTTGTTAGAATATGCAATGCAATATTTGCGAAAATCCTCAGCTGTTTTGAATATTCGTATGATTTTACTTTAAATATGTTTTTTGAAGATAAATATCTGAATTAATACAGCGTTAAATCATTAAAAAATTACACATAATTAAAGGTTCACAAGTTGGTTTGTGTTTTTTATAAAAACACTTAATCGATTGGATGAATTTTATAAAAAGCGAACCAAATTAACATCTTCTGTCACGAAAAATTGACGAAAATCCTATCGAAATTTATCATTGACCGCCAGTCACAGACAATTAAATGATGAAATGTCAGTTCCATACAAAAAATGCGCGTTGTTGAAATTAAAAACGTAACGTCTCGGTATATTTTTGATGAATAATACATCTGTTGTAAAAAATATAAAGTTTATAATATGATTTATCGATTTTGACAAGAAAAAAATATTTTTTAATTCAGTATAGTTGTAAAAGATTAAATCTAAGAAATATAGTGTTCGAAAATATTTATTTCAATCAGCTGTTTTCGATTCAAATATTTTTAAACATGTTAGGCATAATGGTTGCGAGATATTTTCGTGTGTGCATATTAAATTAGGTACCTACATATGTTTTAAATAAAAATATATTGAAATCATTTAAGTGAGGTTTCTCAGCGGGTTTTTATGCCACAATTTTTAAAACAATTACAAAAGTCTTTGCCGCGTGATTTTTTCTAAACGTTTATTTAATTCTTCTTCTTCTTCTTCTTTCATTTCCATGCTAGATCTCCTGGAATTTCATTTTTACTCATATCTCGGTGTTGTGCGATCAGATTCAAAATTAAAGTAGGACGTTTTGTGACGAATCCGGCCATCTTTTTTTTTACGTACAAAGTTTTTGCATAGCTTTCTTTCTCGCGAAAATGCAAAAATAAAACACCGTTTTAGGCGTAGTTTTAAAAATTAGAGACGCCATCATTTTCGCATTTTTATGAAACTTTTTCACCCCCTCCACTTTCCTAGGTACCTAACCAAGGTCGAAATATATAATGATGCAATATAGTATATAATTTTTTAGGATTACAACGTACAAGTTACAGAATCATGTATCAATAACCTGCACCACCGAGAATAATTTCAGAATTTCAAGTTTTTCATTACTTTTTTTATTTACATGTGTCGTAACGATTAAAGAAAAGCGTTTGAGAGAAAAATATTATGCAGGGTGTTTTTTATGATGAAGTTGAGATTTTTTACGAAATTGTGGTTAATTAAATGTTAGGTTTAATTAACCACAATTTAAAATGTTAGGTTTAATTAGGTTAGGTTAGGTAAGGTTAGGTTAGGTTAGGTTACGACAGGTCAGGTTAGGTAAGGTTAGGTAAGGTTAGGTAAGGTTAGGTAAGGTTAGGTAAGGTTAGGTTAGGTTAGGTTAGGTTGTGGTTTTTGGGTTTTTCGTGGATACCTCCGTGAAGCGATGCTCGATTTCGAAAATTTAAAAAGTCCCGTACGGGCGCAGATTGGGAAATATTATATAAAGTGTTTTTTTATTTAGATATGTCGTAACGATTTCGGAAAAGCGTTTGAGTGAGAAATATTATACAGGTTGTTTTTTATGATGAAGTTGCGTCTTTTTACGAAATTGTGGTTGTGTTAGGTTAGGTTAGAATAGTTTATTGGACAGGGTGTTTTTATGACGAAATTGCGCATTTTCCCGAAACGAGTTGTTGCATAGATGTGACGTCATGATTTCGGGAAGGTGCTTGGGTAGAAAATATTATTCAGGGTGTTTTTTTATGATGAATTTGCGCGATTCGAAATTAGCTTTGCAGGGGGGTTTAATTTTATTATTATTTTTTTTTAGTTGTGACGTCACGATTTCGGAAAGGTGCTTGGTTGGGAAATATTATACAGGGTGTTTTTAATGATGATAATATTTTAAGAATTGGGAAATTGCGCGTTTACGAATGAGCTTTTGCATAGATGTGATGTCACGATTTTGAAAAGGCGCTTGGGTGGGAAATATTATACAGGGTGTTTTTTTATGCAATCTGTGATCATGTTTATCTGTGATCACTCTAATTTTTTTTTTGGATTTTAGATTTTCAACATTGATGACGTATTTTTTTGGGATTTTTTTTAATACAGGGTGTTTTTTTATGATGATAATAATGTAAAATTGCATAAATGCGCATTTTATCGTAATTAGCTTCGCAAGGGGGATTATATTTTATGATTATTTAAGAAATATTCTACAGTGTTTTTTTAGTTTTTGACGTCACATTTTGGGGATTTTGAATAATTTAAGCGTGACGTTACGTTTTA
>JADDOH010018356.1:0-27816 GCA_016648135.1 Agrypnia vestita
ATCAAATACAGATGTCACTAATGAGGTATCTATATTTTTGATTAGAATTTAAACGAACCACCGAATCATTAGCATTACACTAGAATACGCCTGAAAACTATTTCAGTTTTTAAACCAGTTTTTTATTTTGATTAAAATTCCTTGTAATTACAAAGCTAGTGAGGTGCAATAAATTTTCATGAGTTAATAACTAAACGATTTTAACTCTAAAAATGGTCTTCGCGTATAAATATTCAAGACCTGAATTTTTAATCCAAAATAAATATTATGTAGCTTCTAGTGTTATAAAAAACGTTCGTATTCTTTAGTTTAGTTCACAGTAGCGATGCTGAATTAGACCCGTCGAATGAGAAATTAGACATTTTGAAAAATATCCGCCAAACAAAGTTTTTCTACAATAAAGATTCCATTTTGAATAATTAATAGGTTTCACACTTCTCACTTCTAGTATCCACTCCATAATAAAACAGAAATCAGATACTTTTGCGTAGTTCCTATTTTTGGAGGATTAAAAAGAATTTTTTTTTTCCATAATCTGTGAAGTGTGGCTATTATATAAATCCCTTTTGATGATGTTATATATATTAGATGATGTATATATATATATAACGTATTATCTATTATATAAAACATTTTTAATTTTATTTTTAAAACAAATAGAGATGCCAACACGGAAAACGTGTCCCATCAATATTTTTACTATTTTCAAACTAAGCTAAATGCTTGTGCTATGAAAAAAATGACTAATTTGCTGGTGTCCTGGAATGGGGCTAGAATAACCAGGTCACTAGGTGAGCCTTACGACTGCTAGGCCGGCGCCACACTACGCAGATCATCCGCCGCGTCTTTTCCGTCGCGGGACGCCGCTACATTTCTTTCCGTACAATACGCCCTTATCAAATACCCTACGCGAAAGGTCGGTCGACCCATTTGCTTTGCCGATTTGACGCGACGAAAAATACAGTGTGGCGCAGGCCCTACATTGACTTTATTTGGTCAGGTTAGGTTAATGTGGTATATCACTTTCTTTATTACGCGCTTTTATTTAGCCTTGCTTGTCCATTTCCTAACCAACAATCTTTCTTTTTAAATTTTTCAATCAAACGAAATTTGGTAGAGGTCGTATTCCGGATGACAATACAATAATCATTAATTGATTTTACAAAATCAGTTCAACTATTCAAAAAAATATATAAAATACTGACGCGTTATTTATCCGAATCCATTGTAGATGCCTGTGACATCTGTCGGTTTGTGTTGTTATAAAAGTGACGCTTGAGTTTTGAGGTTAACATTCGGAAAACGAGCGTGTTTCCGTCGCAGTACGAATTGCTTACAATTGATTTATTGTGACTAAGATTAAAAGGAAGAAAATAATGTAAATAAAAAGATAACTCTTTTATAAAAAAAAATACAAGTAAAAAGAAGAAAATGTATTTTTAAAAGGTTTTTTTACGACCACTTGCATTAAAAGGGCTGAACGTTCATTTCACTACACAAAAATCTCTCACCACAATTCTATTCCATTAGTTATGTTTAAAACATATCAAAAATCCTTAATATTCTCCCCATGTTTTTGATTTAATTGATATACGACCCGTCAAAAATGACGGCACTTTTAGATCCCCGTTACTACAGAATAAGTATTTATATATTTTTAGCCAACACCCATGAAATAGTAATAATAACTATTATAAAGATATTTGATTTTTTTATAATATTCCCCTGCCAGCGATTGGGCGGAACATGACATGGTTCGCGTCTTTGCTAAGTCCTATATGTAATGTATTTTTGATGGGTAATGTAGGTTCAGCGATGGCAACATCGTTAACGTTGCCGCCTTCGGGTTTGCTGGCCCGGGGTTCAAGCCACATCTCCGGCCGTTTAATTTAGTTTTTTAGCCGTAAATTTGAACGAAATTACGAACGTTACACGAAGTTACGGGGGCAGACAGGCAGACAGACAGACAGACAGACAGTTTGATTAATTTTACAAAAACGCTGTCTGTGGCAATAGTTATTATTTGCGGGGCCTAGCAACAAGAATGCGGCAACAGACAGTTGTTTTCTGCTAGTATAAATTAATTTTAGCTGTCACTTTGATTAAGAATATTGTGTTTTCAAATATCTGCCTACAAAAGTAAGTGTAAGAAAAAATATATTTAAAATATCTCTCTAACTGTGATTTCAAATATGACAAATATTTTCAGCATTCTAGAAATTCTGTTAAGATTTTTTATAACTTTAAGATTTTTTTTAATACGAAAATCCTTGACTAACCCAAAGTGTTCCAGAAAAGTTCTTTTTGTGGAATTATGGTTTTGTTTTTCTTGGTATTTCGCTTGTGACGTCACAGCGCTGTCACTGCCCAGCAGTAAACACAGTTTACTGCCAATGCTTGGACGGTAATGAATGAATACCTTGTATCAAAGATTCTAAATTGTTTTCATGTAATTATTGAGAGTTACATTTATGTATAGTAATGATATTATAGGACAGGCGTTTTATCCTTCCTTAGGCATAGTCAGACAAGTTATTGGACGTGACTTTAGAAGAAAGATGAAGCAGCAGAGATAAAAAATTATAATAAAATATATATACCGGTATGTTTTAGATACTATTAATTTGGTCTATGTAAGGAGTTGAAAAATTAAAAAAAAATATTTTCAGGCGTACTCTAGTATTTAATTTGTTAAATAATTCGGAAGAATATCATATATACTGTCACAGGACGTGACTTTGGGAGGCAAGTAAAAACACTGGAGATTAATTTACTTTAATTTATTACCAAAGGAAATCCTGGACACGGGTTAAATTTTAGTTCCGTTCATAACTTTCAAATCGCTAAATGTCTTTCGAATATTTCACACACTTATATTAAATCGTTCCTTAATTTGCACTTCTTAACGCTATTACTATTCCTTACATAACTTAACTTATCATCACGCCGTTTCCCTATGGGGGTAGGCAGAGAGGATAGAGCGCCATACTCTTCTGTCCTGACTTACAACTTTCGCCTCATCTACATACATACACCTTCGCGTGCAAGCTCGATGGTTGTTGAGGCTTTTAACGGGACCATCTTCCAGTATCTGGTTAATCCGGTCATGCCACGTCATCCGCGGTCACCCTCTCTTTCTGGCGCCGTCAACACTTGCATTATATATCTTTCTTACCATTCCTTCCTCATTCGCTCAACATGCCCCAACCACCTGAGCGACCCTGTTTTAATTCAATGAATTTTGCTACGATCAGCTTTACATTCATTCCTAATATCTTCACTCTTTACTTTATCATACATGGATTTGCCACGCATAGGTTAAGGGATCTCATCTCTACTGCATTCAATCTACTTTCGTTTCTCTTCTGCCAGCTCCAAGCTTCACTTCCATACATCAGTATGTTCCTTACATCGCTTCAGATAAACTCTGATCAATGTTCGCTCATAGAAACAATTCGCCCCGGTTTCCCTTTTTCTTATTCACTTGCGCTGGTTGCACTTACTAATATTCCTTTCTGGTGGTTTCCATGCGTTTCACGAAAATTGTAGATTACTCTAGATTGCTATAGTTCGTTCTAGATCCTTCGACAGTGTTGTGACGTATTACAATGGATTCGGATAGTGCGCTATTCCTTTTGCTTTCCATTTCCACAATATTTTGAAAAATATCTTAATAAAGGCATACGTATAAAGCGAGCGAAATTAATTGTCATGTAGAAATTGTGACAAATATGTACACTGATGATGACATCACTTTCTCATTATTCGCACAGATAAATTGGATACTCTTACTCGAAAAGTAAACAAAATACGGTTTGACGATTTATTTGTCTTTGTAGTTTACCATTGTTATATTTCCTGGGTGACCAAAGGAAAACCAAAATGAAATTGCGAAAACGTTTTAATAAGACGGAGCTCGACAACATGTCTGACCATGAATTGTTATTATGTTTAGTCGGTCGCTGGAATCCAGAATTTTCCGCCAATTGGCAACAATTGGTGATGAAGAAGACAAGTTAAATGTCCGTCGCAGATTCCGGGCCGGCTAGCTACTACTAATAGGCTAAAGTATTGGTTTGTATGTTTGATGGCACGTGAGACATTATTATGATGAAATATTGACAATTTATTTGCGGAAAAAATTAATTTACAGACCATCATTTCTGTGCTATTTTTGATGTTATGTATATTAAAAAAATTATATGCGCCTAGTACGTCGAATATTTTTTTTGAGGTATAGAACTTTAAAAATAAATAAAAATATAAAAAATTGTTGTATCCCATAGCTTAATACTTATTTATGAAAATTATTAATTAATTATAATATTTAAAATGTTGAATATAATAATGGGTTAAAAAAAAATATAGATTACGATGTGAAAATGACTGACATTTAAAATCTTATCACTTAAAACAAATAAATCAATGTCAAACATCGCCGTGGGGAATTTTTCAATTTCTCCATTTTTAATTTTCTCTTTTCCGTACTCATACCACGACTAGTTTTCTTGCACATTTCATTTTATGAATCAGTTAGTGTATCGAAACTAGATGAAATTATTTAAAAAAAATAATCATAAATGTACAACCGCAAACTCAATAGTAAAATATCAAAATTTATTAGGTGTACCCAAAAATTAGGGCGTTTTTTTAACTGACTAATTTTGTCTGTTAAAAAGTTAAAGTTTTGATGACGTCACGTCACGTCTTGACGCGAAACGGTCGCTGTTACATAAGGAAAATAGACATATCAAAATCTTGGATTATTAAAAATGAAGACTAACTAAATAATAAATGAAAAAATAATTTAATTATTTGTTTTAATCTATTTATATTCATTAATTACACCTACATGTTTCAAAAAAACCTTTCCATCATCAAGGTGTTTTATAAATGTCAAAATATCAAAATAAATGATGTCTTTTGTTTTTTGGTTTTCTAAATTATTAAAAAAATTATTTTCAATTATTAGTGCTGAAGTTCATGATTACACAAAATTATTGGATTTTTTTTAGAATTGGACTAGTAGTAAAATTTAATTGATTATTATTAATATTTTGTGCACTTTTACATGCTTTACTAATTTCTAATGATTCTAAATTATTCAATTTCAGACCAAAATTATTTATGTGTAAAATAGAAAGTCCTTTTTATCAAAAGCGTGATCATTTTCTAATAAATGATTTGAAAAATAAAAAAGAACATGATTTGATGACGGTTTTTCCAATATAAAACGCTGTACAATTAAATGCGCTTTGCTTTATTATATTTAATTCAATTTCAAAATTAGAGTGAGACAGCGGTACATTGACAAAAAAAATATGTCAACAAAAATTAAATGATACGAGTAATTCAACCATCATAACTTCATTGTGTGATTTGTAGTCATCTAAAACGGTATTAATTGAACTTCACCTTGAATATAATGCATAAAACTTTTGAGTAATTTGTGCCTGTTTTCTTGCTTCACTGAATAAAATAAATAAATGAAGTAAAAATAAAGTATGAATAAAAAAAATAAAAAACACTTAATTTAAAAAAAACTCCTTTTGTTTTGGGTACACTAAATATTATTCTTTATGCCGATCGAAATTTAATTTTTCATAGACTGATGTGTTGATTTTAAGAAATAGGCCAGCAGTTGATTGATTCGAATGAATTGATTTGTTGAAGAGATTCATACAATGTTGGGGAAATGCGTACAACAGGACGTAAGTGGGTTAAATAAAATTGTGGTCATTATTTAAATTATTGTCGCGAAGACAAACCGGTTTCAACTTTTAAGATTAACATTGCATAAGTACTTACGTTTTATAAATATTTATATTTGACAGTATTGAAATGTTGATTTTAAGTACAGATAAATATAAATAAAAAAATTATTCAACACATCGCCAGAAAAAATTACTAAGTGTCGAGTACTGTGCCATTTTACCTAAGAAAAAAAAATTTTTTGAATACGCATAAAATGATGAGCGCAAATGTAACGTTAGATTATTTTTTTCGGAACATTATTTATTATAATTATCAAAAAATGGGCGCTTTACAACAAGAGCAATAAATTAAAATTTTCATTAAAAATTAACAGTTTAAGCACGATCAATAAAAGTGCATATTTATATAAAACAACCAAACACACATAGTAGAATAAAAGAAAAACATGAAAACGTAATCATCAAAAATTGGAAGGGATCAGACATACGCGGATCTAAAACCCTGAAAATTCGTGACAAAAAATGTAAAAAATACCATTTTAACCATATTAAAAAAAATCCTTCATAATTAACTCCCTGTTCCTTTTAATCTACTTGCAATTTTAATATGTAAATATTCATATACATACTGAATATATTAGTTTTTACGTCCCGCTTTAAACGTTAAAAGAGTTTTCCAGGAAAATATTCCTTGATTTTTCGCCCTTCGTCTCATTCCTGTGCTCTTTAAATCGTTTTAATACGACCATCATAAAAGGTTGCTTGTTTGATAAATAAACAATGTGAAGCAACACATTATTTAATCTAGAATACCTCGCTTAGCGCGAATTCGATTTGCGTTTAAATGAATTAGCGCGCTCAACAAAATGATACAAGTTTCCGCTTTAAGCGGCTGATTAATCATTCAACGCGGTTATCCTTCGCCCTTCTCTTTTGCACTTACGGGGTTATATGCGGAGAGTCTCTTTTCAAGTCATCACTGTACTCGGACAAGAACAAGAAGAAATCGTTAAGAAGGGAAAAAAAAACTCGAGCGCGCAAAGAAAATAAAGAAATAAGGAAAGAATAATAGGAATTTGCCAAAATTTGGACAAAGAAATCGCTTATTATCAATTGCATGATGAAACGTAGAAATTTATCGAAATTTGGACAAAGGAATCGCCTATATAAATTACTCGATGAAGTAAAAAGTCAAGCTTAAATTCAAAATACTTCTAATATTTTTTATTCTTTGAAATTTTTATCTCTACTGTGCTTTATACGTAGTGTATTTTTACATGGTGGATATTGTCCTTGTTTGTGACATAATTATAAGCTGGATTACTCGCTTTAAACGAGGTTTTCCTGTACATATATAATATTTAATGGTTTCCATTTTATTACCCTCGTCTTTAAACGATTTAAAGGGCACACTAAAACAAAAAAGACGAATATATTAGATGGAATTGTTGACGTAGATAACATAAGGCTATCTATTTAATCCATGTTAAAATCAAGTACATTTATGAAAGACAAACTGGACACAATTCTGCGAAATATAATTAAATTTACAAGTTGCCTAAGGTAAGTAGCAAAACAGTTTCAGCAGATAAGGAGATAAATGACTTCAAAGTTTGCATTTTTTTTCTCAATATTTACTGACTTACCTTCTATAAAACGTTGGACCATCATGAAATTAACTTATGTCTTATAATTTAAATAATTAAATAGTAAAAATGTATTCGCTTTAGTACAAGTCATATAAATAGATGGTAACTTTACAAAAAAATCTATTTCGAATATTATCCTTTTTTACTTGTATTGAAGCGAATAATTTTTTTAATATTTGATATAATAATTTTAATGTTAGTCGTACGTTTAGTAGAAGATAAGTCAGAAATATTGATAAAAATAAGCTTACACATCTCCACAACTATGAATATTAAGGCGATCGTCTAGCAGATTTCACAATTTTTTCTCATATCTTCTCTTGCGTTTTTTATCACATTTTTGTATGAAAATATCTCATTTTAAAATTTATTCATCAGGTTACATATATTTTAAATACGAATATCTTATTAAAATGTCACAAACTAAATTATATAATTGATTAATAAATTACCAAATCTTCGATGTTTTAAAAATGATGGAAATTGCTCCACTTTGTGGGCCTTTTATGACTGAATGGCCTGTTGAGATGGATTTTTTATTCAATAATATTACTAAGTAAACAATTATCTTAAATTTGTTACAATTATAGAAAAATCTGTTAGTTTGCTTACTTGCAATTTATATTTTAAAAATACTGTTTTTAAAAATATTTTATTTTTTTGTGGATTTTTTTCAACTCTTTTTACATGGTTCACAACTTTTTTACTTCAATAGTCAAAAGAATAGATATTATAATTTTATAATAAAAACAAAAAAAATCAAAATCTTTGACGATATTCCTGATTTTAGATATTTAATCAAGACGCAACGTATTTATGACACAATACGCAATGCCTTGATTAAATAACTAAAATCTGAAATAATTTTTTGATTTTTTTGTATTAATTTTAAAATAATAATGTCTATTCCTTTAATATATTAAATAAAAAGTTATAAATTATCTAAAAAGGATATAAAAAAATTCACAAAAAATAAAACTAATTTAAAAAACAGTGTTTTTTAAAACATAAATTGCGTGTAAACAAATTAACAGATTTTGCAATAATTGTAACAAATTTAAGATAAACGTTTACTTTGTAATATTATTGAATAAAAAAGACATCTCAACAGGCCATTCCGTCATAAAAGGCCCTCAAATTAGAGCAATTTTCTTCATTTTTAAAACATCCAAGGTTTGATAATTTATTAATCAATTATATAATTTTGTTTATGACATTTTAACAAAATATTCGTATTTAAAATATACGTAACCTAATGAATAAATTTTAAAATGAGATATTTCCATACAAAAATGTGATAAAAAACGCATGAGAAGATATGAGAAAAAATTCGCTCATTCTGCTAGAACATTTTCGAATCTTAATTTAGGCAGAAATCTTCATGTATGTGGACTAACTCTATTATTTGTTTATTAAAAGAACTCAATTACGGGAAATATGACAAAAGTATTCTTAGAAATATTTCTAAGGAGAATATAATTGTTATTAACTGTTTTTCGATGTATCAATAAAATGTTATAGACCTAAACGGTTAATTTAGATTTACTCATGAGCCATCTATGGATGAAGTTTGTAACCTTTACCATATAGGGATGTTTGCAAAGCGATGCTACATGTCATTCTTACTACAAAAGCGTTTCGTAACGAATGAAAGGGCGTAGGTAATGATGAACATAAAATCTCTTTTAAATCCGTTCATCACGTTCACCATTTTACATACTTCATGAGATTTTAGGCTTCAGGTAATATTAAAAATATTTTTTTATTAATCTACGGAAAATAATAATAACTAATAGTGCAATCAAAAATCAGGTAACACATGTATCAAATAAGACTGAAGAGAATTTTTGCAAGCTTTTACAGACATGACAAATTATATGAATTGCGTCGGTTCTTAGGTGTAGAAATGTCATATTGCCATATGATAAATCATACAAAGTGTAAATTTCGATAATGTGTAAATTAACTAGTATATCGTTTAGTTAATGGATATACATGCTAGTTAAAACTCATAGTTAGCGCATACATATACTAGTTAATGTATACATAATCGTAATTTAACACTTTGTCTTAACATATATATCAGGGTAGTACAGTATATACCTATGTGTCGGTGTAACGCATGCGCGTAAAAAAATTTGCAGGGTGTAAGCCTCTAAATTATTATAATTAATAAAGAGAAAACACTTTGTTTAAAACCATTATTATTTATTAAATAACAACATCGGTTTTGGGGTCATTGACCCCTTCATCAGGATACAACGTATACTTAAATTATCGTCATAACCATAGAAATAAAAAATTCTAGCAAAATTGAATTTATTTCATGAAGATCCTTATAAAGGCATAGTTATACAAAAATAATATTTTCCATCATCCGGTTTCTCAAAAGTTATCAGCTTTTCATTCTGTACTTGGTAGATTAGTTAATGTTCCCTTATATGTAAATAACTTCAACACTGAATAAAATATTATCAAAGAAATCGCAATTGATTATGATTATAGTACTAAATTTATAGATAATATGATAAACAAAAGAATGGGGAAAATAACGGTTTTTTAGATCTTTTGTTTATCCACCAATAGGTGACATTGAAAAGCATTGGATAAAAATTTAAAATAATCATATTTCAAATTCGATTATTAAAAACATCCCAAATTATATACAAATAATAAATTAAAGATTTTTACATTAAATAACAAGGATAAAGATGGATATTAAAAAAACGGAGGTTTATGAATTAATAAATATAAATGAATAATAAAACTTTTAGAAATATTGCAATATACTGTTTTGTGATTTTATTTTATCTTTTTACCAAATTACGTTCTTTCTTGTTTCTTTTTTTTTGTTAGCACTGCTTTTGTAGATCCATATGAAAGACACTGTTATGATAATAAATGTAAATCTATCGTTTGCATTTCCATTTTTTCTCTGCAACTCGCATGATACTTATATATTTTTAAGATTTTTGCGCTTCGTTTTTACTGTATGTATGTTCTTTTTTCAAAATAAATATAAGACGTCGATCTAAGGTGATAAAATGATAAAAAAAAACCTAAGAACAGGTATTTCTATATATCTAGTGAGGTATGTAGTGGCCTAGAGGCTTGTTACATATTATCCTATACTACCTGTACCCGCGCGGCTTCGCACGCGTAGATTTTTAGTACACTTTTTGGATCGTCATAGAACTTTTGCGACGTCTTTCGTCTAGAACATTCTCCTTCCAGAACTTTCAAGAAATTTATCGAATGTACAGGAACCTTCTAGACACACCGACACATTCCGCCACTCAGTTTAGAACCTTATAGAACTTTCGGGAATTTTCTAGAACCTTCTCCTTCCGGAATTTTCTAGAGCAGGTTTTTCCGGAACATTCTAAACTCACCGACACAGTCGGCGTGCCTATTTTGAAACAGTATGAAGCATTTGCGGCCTTCCCATAACAAAACAATGTGCCAGAAAGCACATTTTCGGCACCCACTCCCACCCACGCTCAGCCAACCCCACCAAACTCGGATATTTTCGATGTGACACCAAGGGCTATCCACCACCATAACCACCGGTGGGTGGTTGTGGAGAAAACTTGGCGGAAACACGGGTTTCTTTATATATATATATCGTGTGATCATGTCGGTGTATTTAATGATAGCATTGAATGCATCAAGCAGCGGATCGCCTCCATTTAGGTACTCCAAGATATACTTGCATTGTAAATGGAGCGATCTGTAATGCAAAAAAAAAAAGTATATATTACTAGCTGTGCCCGCGCGGCTTCGCACGCATAGTAACTAGTCGTATTTTATCAATTTGTGTATTAACCTTAACATATAGATATAAATCGTCGTCGACTTTTTTTATAGAACTTTTTGAGTTCTATAACTTCTCTATAGAAAGTATTTAAATATCTCTTACCGTTAAGGCAGCGGAGCGTTCATAAAGAACGCATTGCTGGATCATTTTTTGTCGACTTTCGTTGTAAAATAGGTCACCACGAAAAGCCCTTTTATTTTAACAAGATAATGTACAGCCTATATCCACTCTGAACGTCCATTCTAAGTATTGGTGAAAGAGTTTTTGAAATCGGATGAGTAGTTTCGAAGATTACCTCCAGCATGCAAACTTTACCTCTTTATACATTAGTATAGATGTGAGTACTTATCAAGCAATTAAATATAATAATAGTTTGATCGTGTAAGACGGATTCTTCGGAAATCAACCTAATCAAAAATTTTATTGCCACAAAGCGCGGGTACACATTTTCTGACTCAGTTGACCTGGGAGCCCACATGCCTATTATGTCGTGCGGAGAATGTGAGCTTCGTTCATCTTGTAATCGCTTATATTGTATAACGTATTAATGTTTTATTTTAATGTATTATCGTAAATTGTAATTGAAACTGTACTTATCACCTTGTCCTAAATGACTATCCATTAGGGTCATTCTGACGTGTCAATAGTCTTTAAATAAAAAATGTATTTTGCTCAATAAACTCCGATTTATCGGTAATGAAATGAAATAACTATTCTGAATTTTATAACCATCCTTTGTAAATATACGATTCTTTTGATATTAATCTGGGGTTTAAAATTTTTACTTACAACAAAACAAAGGATTACATAGAACACTCAATAAAAAACTCCTGTGAGAGTCTGGGTGAGATCTGTAATTTATCTTAGTTCAAGATTTTTGTATCTACGTTTAGTATTCAACGTGTTAACGCCCCGTAAAATATTAAATAAACATACATATTGTACGCTAAACAGTAATCATAGTCTAATTAAATTTCACGCTTTAATAAGAAATCATCAAAGCCGGATCAGGCGATTGTTGAATATATAAAAAGTATTTATTTTTACGAAAGGAAGATTTACGGGCGGCGTTAGGCCCGTTTACATATAATTACGTCAAAGAAAAATCGTTAAATTAATTTACGGGTTGTAAAATCTATTTACGTCGCTTTCGGGAAAAAATGTCTCGCGATCAGTTTATGTTTAATTCATCTGAGATCGCGAACATGATTTGGCGAGAATAAGATTATGAATAACTTGACAAAAATACAGTCTTTGTATTCATATTTGCTGAATAATCTGTAAGAATGTTTTTAGAAATATATCATTCTTTTGATATATAAGGGTTTATAAATTTTACATAATAATACAGGATTATAAATAGGTATTTTTCTTAAATGACACAAGCTAAATTATTTAATTAATTAATAAATTCCAAACCAATGACGCTTTACAACTGAAGAAAATTGCTTGACGCTGTAGGCTTTAATTGCTGCGTGGAAGTGTGATATGATTATTTTTTCGTTTAGTGGTTTTCTTACAATTTACTAAAACAGTTTAAAGGAGATTTTTTAAATAATGTATATTTTTGCGTGGCCTTTTCAACGCTTTTTACAAAATTAATTTTTTTTAACTTCAATGAGCCAAAATAATGTGTATAAAATACACATGAACAGAGATGAATTAAATTAGTTTTTTAGGAAAATAAATGAGTCATAGAGAAAGAATGTTTCCCCTCACTTATATCTAAGACACATTTACACTTAAGTTTAAGTATTTATCTTGCCTAATTGAAATCCCTAGTAAAAAATACGTATTCATATTAGGATATTTAGGGAAAGAGTGGTGGTGGATTGAAATAGTATTGCGGTTGCATGTGAATATATATTTCTCACCTGGAGATGAGCTCCGGGAGCAAGTGAAGGTGAACAAGTAAAATAACATGTCCTGTTGCGTTCCAGGTCGTAAATATATCTCTATCATGTCTTTAATCTAATAATCTACTCCTTTGACGTGACTCAGCAATATTACAACAATCAACAACAGTGCTTTACAAACATGCCTGAATTTTTGTGTAGACTAGACAATTTTGCAACACGGAATTGGCTCATGTTTGCACTACACCAAATTCGTGTTGCATCAGTGTGAATCATCTCTCTACAGATAATTTTTTTTTTGTATCTTTCTATTTCATTAGCATTTTGATAATAATTATCTTCGTATTTTAAGCTCACGGTAACGAAAGCTTAAAAACAAGATTCTCCCCGAAATTGAATTAATACTATCATCTGTCCTTGATGAAGGAAAATAAATCAGTTTAAGTGGGACCTCATAAAACACAAAAATTCCATGTTTCCCACTTGAATTTGCACTAAAGCTTTCTGTCTGGTGACATAGATATTATTTTTCTAATGAAGCATAATGACGTGGTATCGTTAAAATTTGTAATAGAATATAAAAAATATAGGAAAAAAATTATATTATATTTCCTTTTTTTCTTTATCTAGACTATTTTATTTAAGTACAATTAAATAGATGCATTAAATGAACTTAAGTAAGTCGTGAGGATAAATATTTTATTATAATTTTTATTATATTACTATTTTACTTTGTTACTAGTGCTATAGGTCTTTTCAAATAAGCTTGCAATTGAGTTAGTGTGGGTACAGTGCGTAATACGCGCAGTTTAGTTGTGTTAAGTTTACGGATACGCCCCTCTCGTATCCGTAAACATAACACAACGAAACAATGCGCGTATTACGCACTGTACCCACACTAACTCAATTGCAAGCTTATGTGAAAAGACCTATACCTCTCTAAAGAATCCTCTCGTGTTTAGAGAGAGAGAGTTTGCTTACAATGTAATACAATGAATGTAATGTAAATCCATTTACAAGTTATATATTATGATGTAAAAAATGAAATACATTATAAGTAAAAAATAAAATATACTGTAATAATATACACAAATATAAAGTAAAAAGTATATTCACTTTGAGACTATAAGAGTATCAGTAAAAATATAATCTAAATTAGTCATTCAAATAGTGTTCATAAATTTGTATATAAATTTATTTTTATCTACATAATTTAATTTTTCTGACGATAAGCAAATTTATTTTACTTAAATTACTCCCGACAGATTAAAATTAATTTTAAATATATATTATTTCATATTTTATCAATTTGAGAATTAACCTTAACACGGCGGGGCGGCACTGGAATACTAATAATTATACGATAATTAATAGATAGTAGGGATGGGCGTTGAATGGACGGACTAGTTGAAATCAACCGTTGACGTTGCGTCAACGCGTCGACGGTTGACGGGACAACATAGTGCAAAGCAACGAGCGAGAGCAAGACAAAACGTCTCCGTTTATTTCTCTCTCATCTCTCGCTGTCGACTTGTAGACGTCATAGTCGGCTCGACGGGTAATTTCATTTCGACTCTAAAGTACACGACCATAGAGTGCAGATCTGTGTACACGAACCACAGAGACTTGAAATTTGAATGCATGCGTACGGTGAGATAGACTTAATAAGCTATTATCTATTATTTTTTACTTGATTTGTGCGATGTGCACGTGCGATTTTTCGGTGAATTCCCAATTTTGCGCTGTATAAAATAAAACAATTCTGTTTAATTATTTTATTTTTTATTGAACTAATATTTTACTGCTTACACCTGGTATTGTTGTGTATACCTACTTCTTTCTTTATTATACATAGAAAGAAGTATATAAAACAATATGTAAAATCCTATAATGTGCGTAAACAAATAAATAATAAAGTATTTATTTTTACATATAAGCACAAGTAGCGGTTTTATTTTCTCCGAAACTATATTCCTTCGAACTTCTTTAAATTTTAAAAATTAACGTAATAAAAAAAACCAACGGTTGAGCCGTCGAGCAGCGTTGCGTCGAATCGTAGACAGTTGACTATCGTCCCGATGTTTAGATAAACGTCCGCGTAACGAAGTTGACGCGTCAACTAGTTGACGAATTCAACTAGTTGATCGTCTCGTCGATGGACGGACGTGGACGGTCTCGTTTCGTCGACGGTAAATACGTCGACGACCCATCCCTAATAGATAGATTAAAGATATCTCATAGAGACGAAATATATACATATATATATATATATATATATACATATGTATATATATATATGTAACAAAAGGAACTTCTGGACTCCCTCGCGTTTTCTGTAAATGGTCTCCGTGAGAAGACCAAGGCCGACGTTTCGACACGGTATCACGTGCCATTGTCAAGACTAAAAGGTCTCAAAAGTTACGGACTAGCCGTACTTGTTCGCGGGTGACATGAAAGTCTCCCACCAATAAGGCTGTCATACTTCGAGTTCAGTTCAGTGTAACTAAATCGTCGCCATGTTTCATGTGTCAGTTGCGAGCGAAACTAACGCCATCTCTGATTCGAATTGAGAAGTTCAATTTATTTGCCCTCAAATTGTGCTGATACTGGCGCCCTCTGTGGTATCGAAACTCGCTTGACTATTTTCTAGAACTTTTTTCTTATAATCTCTGCGATCTTCGTAATTTATCGGTAGGTATAGGTGCTGAGTCATGCAAATTACTTTGTCTACTTGTGCTGGGTGATTCATGTATTACCGGTTGGATAACTAGAGATTTTGAAGAAAGGTGATGTGTCGGTGCAGTTGGTGGTATCGTACAAGAGACAACTGGTTTGGTAATGGTATTTTTCTGAGTTTTAAGTTTTCGTTTAGCGAGAATCGGTTTCCAAGCCATAGGAAGTCTTCGGGAATCATCTCGGGTGTTTAGACTGTATGGTCTTTTCTCGATTTCTATCGCTTTTCTATATACTCGACGACTCTCTTTATTTAATGTCAGCAATACCTTGGCATTGTCAAAGTCTATATTGTGTCCTTCAGTTATCGTATGCTGGGCCAACGTGGATGTACTTTTTTTTTTGAGGCCTTTTAGCCTTGACAATGGTATGTGATACCGTGTCGAAACGTCGGCCTTGGTCTTCTTACGGAGACCATTTACAGAAAACGCGAGGGAGTCCAGAAGTTCCTTTTGTTACATACAATAACGCTCGCGGAAACCTCAAGCAAAACATATATATAATCTATTATATATGAAGTATATACAATATATATAATATATATATATATATAAAATATGTCGTGGCGAAATTTTTTGTAGGCCTTTTGAATTTCTACAGCTTCTCTATAGAAAGCATTCATTTATCTCAGCGTTCGTAAGAAACGCTTAGGCTCGCGCATTTTCGTCGACTGTCATTGTAAAAACGGTCACCACGAAAAGCCCTTTTATTTTAACATGTAATATATAACCTATAACAACCCTGAAAGTATATTATAAATATTGGTGAAAGAATTTTTGAAATTGGATGAGTAGTTTCGGAGATTACTTCCTACATCCAAACATAAAAACTTACAAACTCACAAACTTTACCTCTTAATATATTGGTATAGATGTAGATTGATATAGACTAACTATGTTACATGCTGTATGTTACAAAAAAATTCATGCAAACTATTTTTGGCAGAGTATAAAAGAATTTTTATTTATTTATTTATTCATAAATGATAAAATATTTCTTTGAGTATGTCCAAATTTTTCAGAACAGAACTGGATTGTTGACACAGGAACATCAATAATCAAAATAAAAAAACTCCAAAATCAAATACAGATGTCTTATTTAGCGACATCTGTGGTCATTCAAGGGGAAGGAAAAAGCTTTGTGGCCGGCGAAATGTGGCGTATAATTGAAATATATACAACTTCCAAAAATTAATAGACATAGTATTCTATCATGGGTGGAAATGGCGAACGTTTCATATGTGTAAAGTGATCACTTAAGCCAACCGTACGATAGGTCGTATGTCCTATGTGGGCACGATATACAAAAACATTCATACAACAACATTGTTTAAAACTTACACTAAATTCTTACTTTAACTCTTACATCATTGTTTAAAACTTATACTTCATTCTTACTTTACTTTAATTCCAATAACAACGTTCTTTAAAACATTATATAATTTTTTCGTCGTTAGTGTTCAGTCGTAGAAATCAAATAATGTTTGTTTTATTTTCTTTATAGGTTTTATATAGGTACTTTGCGCACGTGCTGCTCGTTAATACATTCCCTTGCATTTGGATAAGTTTAAGTTAGGTTAAGTGAGATTAAGTTATCTAATCAGAACAGAAACGGCTCCCCAAAAGTTTGTTTGACTCTTTATCTATGGCTTGAACTCCTGCGAAATTCACATTGCGTTACCTTTCGAATATACTTCACCGCAAGATACAGGACGAGGGCAGCAGGGATAAGAAGCATAAGTGAGCTGGTGGGGGGACCCGAACACGGGAAGGCAACGATCGGGACAGGGGCGAACAAAGATAGGCAAGGAGAAACACAAAAGGGGGGGGACCGCGCACGAGGCGCGAGGCCGGGGGGGGGAAGGAAGCGGAAGGAGAGGTGGGGGGAAAGGAATGGAGGGATAGGGGAAAGAGGCGGAGTGAAGGAAAAGAAGAAAGACGAAGGAAAAAGAATGAAGCAGAAAAGAAAAAGGAAACACAGGAAGAAAGGGAAGGAAAGGCATGAAGAACGGAAAGGAAGAAGGAAGAAAGGAAGAAAGAAGAAAGGAAGAAAGGAAGAAATGAGAAAGGAAGAAGAGGAAGAAAGAAGAAAGAAGAAAAGTAAGAAAGGAAGAAAAGAAAAGAAAGGAAAAGGAAGAAAGGAAGAAAAGAAGAAAGGAACAAAGGAATAAAGGAAGAAAGGAAGAAATGGAGAGGGAAGAGAACGAAGAAAGGGAAGAAATGAAAGGAAGGGAAAGAGGCATAAAGAAAGAACGAAAGAAAGAAAGACAGAAAGAAGGAAGAAAGAAGAAAGAAATAAATAAATAAATAAAAGAGGAAATAAATAAAGAACTAAAAGAAGAAAGAAAGAAAGAAATAAAAGAAAGCAGAAATAAAGAAAGAAAGAAAGAAAGAAAGAAAGAAAGAAAGAAGAAAGAAAGAAAGAAAAGAAAGAAAGAAAGAAAATAAGTAAATAAAGAAGAAAGAAATAAATAAAAATAAAGACATAAAGAAATAAAGTGTACGATAAAGAAATAAATAACGTAAATAAAGAAATCAAGAATAAATAATAAACAGAAAGTGAATAAAAATAAAAAAGAAATAAATAAAGAAATAAATAAAGAATAAATAAAATAAAGAAATAAATAAATAAATAAATAAATAAATAAATAAATAAATTAATAATATAATAAATAAATAAATTAATTAATTAACAAATAAATAAATAAATTAATTATCAAGGCAGAAATCCACCTGTGATGTTTTTGTTACTAGCTATGAGACACCCTGTACATGTATTTCGGCTGTTAGAACGGCTACGGGAACAGTGCCATCTAGTTTGCCCCGGACTTTTTTAAACGGTTTTTTTAATACACGGTATTCCGTGGAACGTATCCACCGTGTAAAAACAGAATCTGTTCTATGTATCTTTTAAAATGATCCGTTTGAGGATACCTATTAAAGTGATCTGTGTCTTTATTTCGGGCTATATTGGGTGTCTTAGCCGAACACCCTGTTCATGGCTATGACGTCACAAGTGGACGCTGGTAAATCAAACAGATGAAGGGTGACCACAAAAAG
The DNA here is from genome assembly GCA_016648135.1 of Agrypnia vestita. Classification (NCBI taxonomy): domain Eukaryota; kingdom Metazoa; phylum Arthropoda; class Insecta; order Trichoptera; family Phryganeidae; genus Agrypnia; species Agrypnia vestita. Next base: position 18,829 of record JADDOH010018356.1, read on the forward strand.
GCGTCCGGCACAGACGTTAAATAAATCAATTTTAAATGGAATCCATATTGTTCGGATACGCTCTGGTGGAATCCGAACGAACACTTATAAACATCAAAATTTTATTAGTAAATAAAGTCCCTGGACACAAATTTTATCATTATTCTGTAATTCGTGGCAATTTTGGGTTCGCTAGAAAGTTTCACTTGTCTCTGGCAGTGCTTTGAACACCGTTGTCTACTCTTCGTTGTCTGTTGCACGGATTCACACTTGCTATTTTTTCGACAACTTCGTTGGTTATGACTTTCGCCAGCTGCCAAAAACACCACTGACTGAGGAGCCAAGGCATCGCCGTTTATACAGGGAACTTTTTTTTCTTGACTCTTTTCTTGTGTTTTACCGACTTCTATATTATTCCAAAACGTCCAGACCATCCAAAAACCTTCAGAAAGATTTAAGAATCTCGCGACAATAGTACCTTATTATGTAGTATAAGCATTCCACTACACAGTGGTCTGCTCTCACTCCAAAAAGTATCTCGAGGGTCTCTATATACAGGGTTATTTGAAAAATATTAATAATCTCGCAGAACTGTATTCCTGCCTTGATTATGAGTCGAAAATGATCAAGATATTAGGACCTAATTTCAATAGTTATGGAGATATGCGACATCAAAGTTTGCTTTTTTTTCAATATTTCTGACATATTTTTTTGTAAAACGTTTGACTATTATTACAGTAACTTATAACGGATATGAAAAATTTATTCCCTTTAATATTTTAATCATTATAGTAACTTATATCAAATACGAAAAATTCATTTGTTTCAATACAAGTTAAATAAAATATTAAAAACCTATTAAATAAATTAAATAAATAAAAAAATTAAATAAATAAAAAAAATATTAAAAACCAATTGGAAAACATTCCAATTGGATTTTTTTCAGGGTTTGTATCATTATATTTAACTTTTATTGAAACAAATGAATTTTTGTAATTGATATAAGTCACTGTAATGATAGTCCAACGTTTTACAAAAAATAAGCCAGAAATATTGAAAAAAAAAGGAAACTTTGATGTCGCATATCTCCATAAATATTGATATAAGGTCATAATAACTTGTACATTTTCGACTCATAATCAAGGCAGAAATATAGTCCTGCGAGGTTATTAATGTTTTCCAAATAACCCTGTATATTTGTACGTATGGAAGCGATGCCTGACGTGATTAAATGTTCTAAGGACACAGTAAATGGTTTACGAGGGGATTATAACTGACTAACTAATTGACCATTACGCTCGCCTCATCCACACAGAGACAGCGAAGATTTTTTTTGTGGTCGCCTCCCCGCGCCGCTTACACAGCGTCAGCTACGTATCTGACGAGGATGACCGCTTTAGCATTAAAATAACGCCGAACAGGGTGGCGGATGTGTAGGGCCGATAAAGGAGATTTTGTTCATAAAACGGCTCTGGGTATGTAGTGGGACCCTCTTCGCTCTTCTTCGCCTCATTCACATTCATGTATCTTCTCACACAAGCTCGAAGATTGTTGATGCTTCTGACTGTACAGTTTTCTATCATTCACTTTACCTGGTTAAATCTAGGCCGTCATCTATTTATGGTTTCACCACATTGACCCTTATTTAATCATCTTCACTATGCTAAGATCAGTTTTGCATCTTTCCTGTTGCAATCATTCTTTTGTTCTTTACAGTTTCATAAACGGATACCACATAATAACGTCGGTCATTCAAGGGAAGACAGAAGAGGTTTGTGTTTTGGGGTAGTGGGAAGGGATAATGTCTAGAGCTTAATATATCTGCGACGCAATTTTATGAGAGGCAATATATTTTCAGATAGTAAAATAGAAATGTCAAAAAAATGTTCCTGAATTTAAAAATATTCACTTATAGTATATGACAGGTTAAGAAATAGTAAATTTAGGGAGTGATAACCGGGAGCTATCCCGAATTCTAGCCGTACGCAGCAACAGTTTCGGCTAATCAGGCCAATCGCTTTGGGTATTGATATATTCCATGTGTCTAAGGGGGTTTTCTGAAGCGGGATTCTCCTACACCTTTGACCAGATTTTATGTTATTTTTAATTTATTATATCATTTTGATATATACTTCCTAATATGTATGCCTTAAACATTTTGTTTGTAATATACATATTATCAATAAATAAATTGAATTGAATTGGATTGAAATTGAATTGAATTGAAAGGTGCGGCTTCCGGTATACCACAGCGATGACCATTCTGTAGACGATCTTGCTTGCTTACTACCTTTGAACAAAACATTCTTCCACACTTTAAACACACGACCACACGCTGAACATATCACAAAAGAACACGAAGGAAATTAGGAAAAATGATTTTATCAACAACTTTTTAACATATTTAAAAATATATTTTAGACATAAACTTTTTATAAGAAAATTATGCGTTTTGTTTTATATACCGCTAAGACATAAACTACTAATTAATGTAATGCTGAAATTTAAACATGTAACGAATTTTCGTTACCGAATGGTATTCATTCATTGCAAAATATAGGTAGGCGTTTTCATATAGAGCGCAATAAAATAAAATTATAGTTATTATTATATAATATGAAATTTTCTAACATATTATATATTTAAATACCTATTATAAAGAGACCTACCATTAAATAACGAAATAAAAGACATAACAAAAGATATTAAAAGCAAGAAATTACAGTCAGGATGTAAAAAAAATATGATATATGTTGTACGGTAGAGAGTAAACATTTACGACAACATAATTCTAATTTTAATGAGTCCACAACTTTATTAGTTGACGTTGTTATATCTATATATAGGATAAACATTCCTTCACGTATATTTCGTGACACGGACATTTTAAAATGTGTAACGGAATCAAGAGGGGCATGTAAACAGTGATTTATTTTAATATAGCAGACCCTCGATTATCCGGGATGCGGATTATTCGGTCGAATTTTAATAATAATTAAAAAAATATTTTTCAAACCAAAATTTCCACTTTCTTCGTATCAGCTTCTGAATGTCCAATCGAACTGAAATTTTATTTTAATTTGAAAAATTGAAATCGAGCATATACATACGTATTCTCGATGATAATACATGAATCAAACTTTGAATAATTAATTATGATGGAAAATAAATATAAATGGAATTAATTTTGATGGATTAATTAATCAATTAATCCATCATATGTGAAGAGGGACCTACCACACAAGGCGTTTCATGAGCAATAACTTCCACATCGGCCCAATACTTTCGCCACCCGATTCGGCATTTTTTTATGCTGAGGTGGTTGGTCATCCTCCCCACACTACATGAACTTATATGAGTACAAGCGGCGCGGGGAGGCGTACATACAAAACTGTGTTACTGTCATCAATAGCAAATAATACAATAAATAATACAAAATAATGAGATGTGATAAAATGGTATTAGATAGATACAGTAATATTAGTTAGTTAGGTAGATACAGTTTGTATAACATGACAAAAATATTTAAAAAAAAATACGCTTATACTCATATTTAATTATACCTAGTAAGAAAGAAAAAAATAAATTTTCGGCCAAAAAATTATTGCCTCACTCTCCTAATAAAAGCGTGGGCGCTTTTACTCCATCAACAACAGAATTCTGTAATCGTTATCAATTACGTAAGCTCCCCACCTTATCACCTAATTAATAAATCTACTATTTGCCTTCCACAGATTTTTATTGGCAAAGAATGAAATTTTTGAAAGTCTTTGATGCTATTTATGTTCCGAAAAATACGATTATTTTATTAAATTTTTTCCTTTACATTTTTATTATGGTTGACAAAATAGTACTTACATGTATAAAAAATCTAAAAATAAATCGTGAAAACTACTTCGAAGAATAAAAGAGAAATGGTTTATTTTTTTAACATGAATATAAAGAAAAAAAGTAATTGCATATTTGTATTATACACAATTTAATTTGGATTTACTGTTGTCGGAATTAATGAAATTCCTCACCAAGACCGAATTGTTTGAATGTTTTCTAAAATTAAAAAATCTCGCATGGTGGTCTTATATTTCTAAAATGTCAGATGTTTTGAGATATAAGACACTTCATGCTTTGAAGATTAAATTCTAAAAACATTTGTCAGTCAATTTAGATTTTCGATATTCGTACAGAAGTACCTATTACGCATACCGATGGAGTAATTCAAATTCAATTCCGCGACGTTATCTTTCAAATTTTTCTAATGATTCCAATTTGAAAAAACCAATAAAATTTCTAAAAATCCAAAATTATACTATAATTTTGATAGATCTTATTGATCGTCGCCACGAGTCTACTTGCCAAGATTCAGCTCGATTGGATCATGGGAAAAAGGTCAAAAATCGATCCAAAGTTTTTGTTGACGGCAAGCAAGCAGACGCCACGAGTTAATATAAAGGGAGAAAAAAGTATTGTTTTTTAGTAACTTAATTAAAGTACCGTGCGTTCGGAAAATGACAACATAGGGTATCACGCTTGAAGACCATTCGCGGCGTTTAAGGGTCGGCGACTAGCGCGACGCCAAGTGGCTCCGGTTAATTGTAACAGCAGAATCTAGTAAAGATAGTCTGCTTCGAATAAGAACGCGAACCAAAATCGAACGTTTTAATCCATATTAATCAATACATAATGAATTTACAATTAAAATAATAACATCGTACGCACCATTCGAAAATTACAGACTTGTTACCGCCTTCAAATAATAGCGAACCAAAATCAAACGTTTTAATATATTTATCAATACTTATATTATGAATTTCAAATCAATATGATGACATGGCACGCGCCATCAGATATTATTACAATATACTACCTAGGTAGATTTTGTATGCATTTTTATCTGGCTGCTACTTTATTCATTTTCTATTTTAATTTATCTTCAGAAAACACTGCTTATTATTGATTATTTTCGATCAAGCGTGTGTATTACGCATGTACCTACTGAAAATATTTTAATTATTTATTATTATCATTTAATTGTAAGACAGTTTCCTTAAGTCAGAACTAGTCCAACTGGGAAATCGTCCAAATATTCTTGTAAAAATGTTGTGAAACAAAAGTGATTAAGAATGAGGGCTACATCGATATTGATGTGCAATAATATACAATACAATATAATACCTGTTATATATGATACCATATACAATACCTCTCATATCCTGTTATATTATGTCCGATCACACTTGTAATACAGCAGATACTTTAATTACCAATAAGGATTCCAAAAAATATTACGTAGATTTAATGAGAAAATCTTGGATATATATTTTTTATTTATTTTTATTTATATGTATAGTAGGTACATGCAATGATTTTATAAAATAAATTACACTAATATTATTTTACTTAAAATAATTTATTATTATCACCATAATATCAGTTTATGGGAGGAGTATTTATATCAGTTAAATGTATATTGGTATGCTTATAATACATCAAATGATAAAAATAACATTTTTTCTATAGTTGTCAACAATTCAATGCCTCAGAATTTCTGTAACTCTGGTGAGGTAGGTAGTGGCTGAGAAGCTTGCTACATTTCATCTTATATTTATATGTATTATGTGTGTATGTATGTATTTATATGTATTATATATGAAGAGACTATAATCCCCGTCCGCTTGGTCACTAGGTTAATTTTTTACCCTAAACCATAGAACATGTCAAGATTCCCATCTCCAACCTTACGTACAAGGAGTGTAGAGCTAGGAATTTGTTTCTCCTACATTATTCATCAAATTATTAGTATCCTGTACCCTATCTACTCGAATACGTGCGTCGAATAAATAAAATAGGACCTTTTTGTTCTAAGCTTGAAAACCCTGAGCTTATCACTTCCCTCACTGTTCACGTGTCTAACGTGAAGTAAATATTTTGTTTTAAATAATCATGAAAAATATAATTTATAACGTTTTAAAGCATAAACGAACTTAAATATAATATTTTCGCTGGCTGTCCGTCCGTCCGTCGTCATAAATTGTGTAACGTCCTAACTTCTTTATAGTTCTTTTTGATAGTCCGGAACTTCTTCAACGAATATCTTACCACATCCCAACTCGCAATAACAGACACTCACCTACTTTTCATCTCCCCTTATGTAAGACCAACTCAAAACAAAACTCCTTTATGTACAGATCCACTAATTCATTTAACACAAACTATCACCACATTGACATTTTCAACTCAACGATAAGAAACATAAAACAAACAATATTTACATAACCGCACCCAAACTAATTCGTACAATATATCCTCCCTTCTATTCCCGTCCCACATTCCCCTCCACCCTCTCCACTCGCAGTTAAATTAAATTAAGTTAAATTAAATTAAATTACTATATTCAGTGGAAAAATTTTAATTGACATATTTTATAAACCATTATCTTATATTTGTTAAGATGTTGATTTGCTGTTAATTTTCCCCAAAATAAAATAAATATAGAAATAAATAAATATTTAATTTTTCTTTTTTTTTCTTCTTTATAGAATTTTTTTCCTTTTTTTTTTTAAACTTTTTTTTATCTTCTTCTTCTTATCTCTGTTTCTCCCCCTTCGCACCCAGGTTCTTCCTGCTTGCAGGACCATGTCATCAGACCACTTTTTGGGAGGTCTTCCGACGCTTTCGTCCAGGGCCTCCACTGTAGGATTCTGGGTGCCCATCTAGTATCCTCCTGTCGAGTCATATGTCCAGCCCACTGACATTTTAATTTCCCGATACGGTCGATAATATCGGCAACTTTAGTTCGGCGTCTTATTTCTTCATTTCTGATTTTATCTCGAAGGCTCACGCCCAGCATCTGCCTTTCCATGGCCCGCTGTGTACCCTTTAATTTGTGTACGATTTTTGCTGTTAGTGTTACTGTTTCTAGGCCATATGTCAACATCGGTAGAATACGTCTCAAACTTTTTTTTTTCAGGCATACTGGGATTTTTAATATTTCTTTATACTAATATTAAACACCAGATTTTTATGTTTGTCACTCGTACCGTCGTGTAAAGAGGCGCGTCAGTTGTTCCCAGATATTTTATTACCCTGGCTTGGTAATGGGATATGGAAAGGGACTTACGTCACTGAATACGGAAAGGGACACAGTTCGCTGTGGACATATACTTCGGATGAGAGATATTGAATTTAAAACATTCAACAAAGCACACGTGACATATGAAAAAACAAGAGTAGCTTGTTGGTCTTATCGTTAGGACTCTCGCCTCGTAATCCAAAGGTCGCGGGTTCGAACCTCACTCCAGACTAGCAAGTTAGTCCTATTTTCATAGCACAAGTGTTTAGCTTAGTTTGAAAATAGTAAGAATATTGATGTGACACGTAATCCGTGTTCGCATCTCTGTTTAAAAAAAAAAATCGTAGTGGGCGCTTTGCGGCCGCAGTGGCATGAATAATCATTAATTACCACATCTTGTGCGGGACGGGTGTAAAAACCTTTTATGTAAACTTTTTGTTAATTGCAAAAAAAGGTAAAAAAACTCTATCATTTCATTTAGGTACCATCGAGTAAGGCAGACGTCAAATTATTCGCCATTTCTTTTAATTTTTTTTGCTGGTTTATATCTTTTTCTTCGACTTGTATTGCAGCTAATTGAAGAAATAATTTTTCATAATCGATATAAGTTACTGAAATGATAGTTCAACGTTTTACAAAAAATAAGTCAGAAATATTGAAAAAAAAATTGCAAACTTTGATATTACATATCACCATAACTATTATATATTAGGTCCTTACATATGAAATTGGCGTTTTGCCGTTCTGACAAATTTGATCTCAAATATCTTCTCTTTGGTTAGGAATTCCAAATCCAAATTTATACAGCTATTTACTCATGTATTTGTGTTTTGAAAATTATAATTCATTTGTTTTTTCCTCAATTGTTTTTTTCTTTGCATCACTCAGTTTACAAAATGAAAAACTTGAAATATTGCGTTATTTACGAGTACGAGTTCCACCGTGGCACCAGTGCTGCAGAAACGGCTCGAAGGATTAATGATGTGTATGGCGACGGTGCCGCAAAAGAAAACACAGTGCATTTTTGGTTCCAACGTTTTCGTTCTGGAAATTTCGACCTGCAGAACAAGCCCCGTGGACGGCCGGAGACCAAAGTTGATAATGAAGAATTGAAGGCTATTGTGGAAGCGGATCCATCGCAAACCACATCCGAGTTAGCTGCAGGCTGCGGTGTTAGTGATAAAACTGTTTTAATCCACTTGAAGCAAATTGGTAAGGTGAAAAAGCTTGAAAGGTGGGTACCTCACGAATTGAGTGAAGCAAATCAACAAACGCGCGTTGACTGCTGCGTTGCATTACTCAACCGGCACAATAATGAAGGGATTTTAAATCGAATCATTACCTGTGATGAAAAGTGGATCCTGTACGATAATCGGAAGCGCTCATCGCAATGGCTAAACCCTGCCGAACCAGCCAAACCATGCCCCAAGCGAAAATTGACTCCAAAAAAGTTACTTGTGAGCGTTTGGTGGACTAGTGCTGGTGTCGTTCACTACAGCTTTCTTAAATCTGGCCAGACGATTACGGCAGATGTATATTGTCAGCAACTGCAAACCATGATGGAAAATCTAGCTGCTAAACAACCGAGGCTGGTTAATCGCTCTAGGCCACTGCTGCTTCATGATAACGCTAGACCACACACGGCACAACAGACGGCTACCAAATTAGAGGAGCTTCAATTGGAATGTCTAAGACATCCACCGTACTCTCCGGACCTTGCCCCAACAGATTACCATTTTTTTCGAAATTTGGATAACTTCTTGCAAATGAAAAAATTCAACTCCGATGGGGCAGTCCAAACCGCCTTCAAAGATTTTATTGATTCCCGTCCGAATGGTTTTTTTAGTAAAGGGCTCGATGAACTACCTATGAGATGGCAAAAGTGCATAGATAGCAATGGTACATACTTTGATTAAATAAATATATTATAATAAAAAAAA
>JADDOH010018357.1:0-25355 GCA_016648135.1 Agrypnia vestita
TTATTACGCAGTAACACAATGATCCAAATATTCATAATACATGAAAAGACTCATAGTCATATCATCCCACAGCCTTCTTACAGTAGCCGGCAAACATCTTGAAATTTTACGGCGTAGTGGGGTGAAGTTTGCGCATGTACCATTCCAACAACGAGACCCAAATTTTGCCTTCTGCACATTCCCCACTACGCCAAAGAATTTCAAGAAGTTTGCCGGCAACTGTACCCGATGAAATAAAAATAACTGAAGGCGGTAACTTCTAGGCTCTCTGATAACGAATAACACTAATACTACAGAGGAGATCCAGAAGCGCATAGTGAGCTCAAATCGCTGTTTTCCGCCTACAAAAGCAGATAAAATCCAGACTGCTGTCCAGAAACACCAAGATATTAGTGTACAAAACGCTTGTTAGGCCAGGGCTCACATACGCAGCTGACACGTGGGTATTAAATTAAATAAGCGAGCACTGGACGTTTTTGAAAGGAAAATTTTGAAGTGTATCTTCGGACCAGTTCTATAAAATGGACTCTGGCGCAGACGTTATAACAATGAGCTCTACACTCTGTTTAAGGAGCTAAATGTCACAAATTTTATAAAACTGGGAAGACTTCGGTGGCTGGGTCATTTGGAGAGAATGACCGAGTATCAAGCAGCAAAGTCGCTGCAGAACTCAAGGCCGATAGGGTGAAGGAGTTTGGGAAAGCCAATATTAAGATGGAGCGACAACGTCCTCAAAGACATTTCTGCCTTGGAGCTTCTGAACTGGAGAGGGATGGCACTAAACCGAGATGAGTGGAGGAAGAGTCTTGAAGAGGCCAAGACCCACCAGGGGTTGTAGAGCCAAGAGTGATGATGATGAAGATGGTAACTAGATTCGGAGTGCAAACAGTAGGGAGTAGTGACGATTATTAGGAGCATTTATCCTCAACAGTGAATGAATATAAAAAGAAGATGAAGAATATTAAGATACAGAAACTTATTTTTTATGGATTTGGCGTTAACGTTCTAGAGATTATTCATAAAATTAGCTGAAAAACTTAAGCTATGTTACCTCTAAGTGAGATAAACCATAATTTTATATTTTCATACTCAAATTTCAAGAGCATCGAAGTCTCTCATCGAGTTTAATACTTCATCTGTCGAAGAGAGATTCTCATCTTCTCGACACTTTTAGTAGTAAAATATAAAATTATAATTTAACTCACGTAGAGGTATCATAGTGTATAGTTTTTAACCATTTTAATGATTATAATATAGAAACTTCTTCGTTTACGGTCTTTCTGGATTTTAATGTCTTTCAGTAGCCTTTTTTTCGTACTATATAGGCGATATTATTATTTTTTAATATAAATACACAATATAATAAGTGTGTGTAATAATCTAAAAATGGATTTTTATTCATTTTGAGGTTAACTCGGCTATGAATACACAGCAACCGATTTCCACTAATTTGTTACATACTTTGGGTCCATATTAAAATTAATTTTAGCCAGCGATTAGAGTCAAGTATATTGTAAAGTTTCGGAGCTAAAAATTTATGGAATTACATATGCAGAAAATTTAATTATCAAGAAACGTTTCTGAATCACATTGACTAAAAAAAAGTAAGTGTAATATCATTAATTACCGTTTGCCAAACTCAATTAAGTATTTTATAACCAAGCGTTTGCCATTGACAATAACTATAATTTATTTTAAAAGTAATTTCTTTTAAATTCAATTTCTCAGCGTAAAGAGGGTGATATTGGTTCCAAAAAAGCGTAAACAAGTTTCCGTAATAAGTCGTAAATCAGCGTAATGAAACGACCCTTCAACGGATGGCGGAAACAAATGGTCCATCATTTGCACATTAATTAATAATTCGGGACCCTTTAATAAGACATTCGGCCCAAACAATTTAATCAGCGTCCATCACTCGCCCAGGACCTCCCTCTCTCGACACCATTTTAGGGCTGATTGAGAAATATTGCATCGCGGGGTGAACCTTTCGCTAGAATTCAACCTGATAACCATGGTATTTTAAAATATAACATATACCTCTTGCTCGTTCCAGCCCCGAGAAAAGAGACTGATCAGTGTCTACGCGACTTTCAAATCTCTTCCCGGATCCTGGCTGGAACCGCCGAACAGACTGACTCTTTTATCGTTCGAAATGAGGTTTATTAAAACACGAAATGGAATTATAAAATTATAAATTGAGTATGGCAAAAAGGAAAAGACGAACAAAGCGAATATCGATAAAAAAAACACGAAGCTACGTACTATCTGGATAACTTAATGAACTTGGACTAAAAATGCTCTCTGACCTTACGTATTGTTTATTCATTTATATACCCTTAGGGCTTCTTTATGCAAGAAATAGATTTACCAAAATAATAGTGCAATAAAAATACATTATAATTAAAATAAGAACTATTTTGTTTTTTAAGAACACCAATGTTATTTATACTAAACAAATCCACAGAATTAAATTATTTTCCAGCCTTGTGCAATTGTATTTAATTTTTTTTTATTATCATGTTACGTACTGAGATCCATTACTGGAAAAACTCTACGTGACCGTGTCCGAAATGTAGACATAAGGAAAACTTGCGAAATAGAGGACATAGCACGATGGAGTAGATCCAGAAGGAGATTCTGGCGGGATCAGATAGCCAGAATGGACAGTGACAGACTCGTGCCTACAGCAGCGAATGAAATCCACCCTGGACGACGCCTACCAGGAAGATAACCGAAAGGACGAAGGGATAGCTGGACCTCGTCATCCCAGGAGGCGTAGTTTTCTGTAGTACAGATCAACAGATCTACCAAAAGAAAAAGAAGAGAAAAAATTATGTTAAGACCCGATTTTGAAAAATTATACTCTGAAAAATGAAAAAAAACTATGTACATAATATGTACAATTATCATTTGGTGGTGCAATTATCATTAATTTGCAATTATCATCATCACCACCAGCATCAATTACGGCTTCCCACGCCTAAAATATCGATGAGATCGCGAAATGACTAAGCAGCTTTCTCGACCCATAGGAATGAAATAAGACGCAGTCTTCAGCGCAGCCGGTATAGAAAATTGACCCAGTCGACACCATTGCTAGCACACGGTAACAACCAAGAAAGCACTGGATATACGGGAATAGAAGAAATTCCTCCTTTAGCAGCAGCCAATCTTTTTTACCCTTTTAATATTAGCGCTATCTATCGACAAGCGAACATTCTTTGAAACATCGCTTCGTATGATAAAGCAGATTCCTTTCAAATTTGCCTACAAAAGATGGCCTTAGCCACAAGCGTCTATTTACGTAGATATAATCAATGTTTTAATGGAAAAAGTAATTAATTACAAATATCTCGTTAACATTGTAACATCGTTCTAGATCGACCGCCCTTCCGTTGTTCTTAACCGCTTTCAGGCGAGTCTGACCCGTAGCGGCGCATTATTGCCAATAAATATTTCATGGGATCGCCCTCCCCGTAAGGGTTGCAATCGGGCGGCATGAATAAAATATTGGCAACGAGGTAATATGTCAGAACGCCTGGCTGGCAAATTAAAACGAATCAGCTGTAAATTTCGATATTCGATATTTCAATTTCGGGGGGAAATTATCGAAACGATTCGCCGACGTCGGTACGCTCTGCCGTTTCGTCTACGTCGGCGGATTTTTGTTAAAACGATATTGGAAAATTATTTTATACATATTTCCACTCTAATTTTATTTACGCCACCGTGAACACAGGTGATCCTATCAGAAAAAAGATTTTTATTTTTAAGGTAGATTCTGATCAGAAGGATTAGACAACTCGAATGATGAACCTTCTCGATATTTCGGTCCATCATTCGAACTTAGATGACAAGATACACAGTAAATCAGAGAGATGAATTAAGACAGTAATGAAGCGAGAAAAGGGTACATAGAAATCACATGATTTCTTAAAAAAAAAATATTATTTGTTTTAATCTACTATATTCATTAATTACACCTACATGTTTCGGAAAAACCTTTACATCGTCAGGGTGTAGTATAAATGTCAAAATATCAAAATGAATGATGTCTTTTGTTTTTTGGTTTTTTGGTTCTAGATTACGCAAAATTATTAGAAAAATATTTAGAATTGGACTAGTAGTTAAATTTAATTGATTATTAATAATATATTGTTTACTTTTACAAGCTTTACTAATTTCTAATGATTCTAAATTATTCAATTTCAGACCAAAATTATTTATGTGTAAAATAGAAAGTCCTAATGTTTTATCAAAACCGTTATCATTTTCTAATAAACGATTTAAATAAATAATAATAATAATGATTATTTGTGAAGAATTTTATATATTAATACATTTTCCAATCAAATTTCTAAACATCTACCGAAAAATATTAGACCCGCATTTTATACATATAATAATATAGGGAAACTCCTCATAAATTCAAAAGATAAAGATAATATATTTAACAATTCAGGTGTTTATAAACTTTCGTGCAAAGATTGTACAGCGTTTATATTGGAAAAACCGGTCAAAATTTTAATGTGAGAGTTAAAGAGCATTTGAGATATCTGAATAATCTTTTTTTTTTGAATTTTCAAATCATTTAATTATTTTTACAAATTATTACATTACCATCACATATAACATGATATTGCCAAACTAATATGTAGTGATAATGACATCAAATATATATCTGTCTTAGAGATTCAGATCTAGAGAGTTCTGGCACAAAACCGAGATGAATGGAGGAAGACTCTTGAGGAAGCCAAGACGCACCAGGAGTTGTAAAGCCATGATGATGATGATATATTCTTCATTACTCAGGCTCAGTTCAAAAGTTAAATATTGATAAACCTAATTGACGGTCGCTCTTTTTATAATATACGTTTACGACACACAAAACTTTAAATATTCAGATTTGCGCTGAGGACCGCTACTTGTCGTACGACACACGGTGTTGATCTTGGACGCCACGTACTCTACACTTGCGAGGTGACATTTTTTCTTGTATAACTTTTTGATCTACTTTTCGATTCGCAATTGTATTTGTTGATTTGCGATACTCTTAATTATATTTTGAACATTATTTATGATTTCTTTATCAAGAAAAGTGTTTTGCATTATCATGCTATCTTCAAAATTCAAAAAATATTTATAACTTGTACGAAAATACAATTGAAATGTTTTTTTATGGGCTTTACCAATAACATAATACTGATTGAAATTTTGCGCGCAGCACACAGACAGGGTGCACCAGAGCTAGTAGCAGAAACTTAGCCGGTAGATTCCTGACTACGTTATGAGTCTAAAATGTTCAAGCAACCATGACCTAAAATCAATATTTATAGAGATATGCAATATCAAAATTTGCATTCGTTTCCCAATATTTCTTACTTATTTTTTGCAAAAAGTTGAAGTATCATTACAGTAACTTATGAAAAACTTACTTGTCGATTATGAAAAATTCATTCGCTTCAATACAAGTCGAATAAAATGATAAAAACCTTGCAAAAATTGGAAAAAGTTATTTTTTACAGGGTTTTTATCATTTTATTTAAATTGTATTGAAGCAAATTTTTCATAATCGATATAAGTTACTGTCATAATAGTTCAACTTTTTGCAAAAAATAAGTCAGAAATATTTTTAAAAAATGCAAATTTTGATATTGCATATCTCCATAACTATTGACTTTAGGTCATGGTTGCTTGAACATTTTAGACTCATAAAGTAGTCAGGAATCTACCGGCCAAGTGTCTGCTGCTAGCTTTGGTACACCCTGTATAAACATACAATCATATAAAATAGGAGAAAGAGAAAGAGGCTTTTCCTTTCTCTTTCCTCTTTGATGGACTCCTACGATAATGCATCTCACTGTCCTGAATCCCTCCACCCAGGCCTCACATAGATAAACCGTCAGCATACGTCATCCTTGCAAAGAGGCACAGTCATTGAAGAAGAAAAAAATACATATATTTTTAAAAACCAAATTAATTAATCAATTAGAAAGACGTACAGAAAAATCTAATCCAGGAAAAAATATTTTGGCTACTGCCGGGATTCAAACCCAGGTCACCTCATTTACGGGGCCAGTGCTCTGACTACTAAGCTATAGACGCCTTGTAAATTTCCGTGAATATGTCGACCTTATATGGAATTCTCATTTTTATTAATTGTTTAATTTTTATTTTTGTCCATAGAACTTGAAGGAAAAAAGAAAAATTACAACTTCACAAATATGAATGTGTTCTTGAATTAATATATATATTTTTTTTATTATCATATTTATTTCCAGGGTCCATTTCATAATGGCCAGAGGAACTGGAAAGAATCTCATTACCGAAATAATCGTATTTAAATTCAATCAACCACGCAATTTACATTTTTCCTGTGTACAAAGTCAAATCAATCTACATACCCCAAAGAATTCCCACTCATAATAATCAAGAAACCTTTTTCAATGCATAAACCTCCCTCCCGGGATCGTTCCCTAAAATACCTCTAATAATGAAATAGGGGTCGTTAAGCACGATACCTTAACGTTTACTGTTCTCCTGATGACGGTTATTATTTTTTATTTCGTCATCAACCCTGCGGTGTGTCTATTTTTGGGTAAATGAATGTGGCGTATTTATAATAAATAAAGATAATTATGGAGTTATTGTTTGTCGCCACCATCATTCATTAATTTTTATCTTCTAGTCATATTCGAAGTTTTTGTTTTGCGTCATCTCTGCAATGTATGTATGTCAATACAGCTCGATCTGTCCTTTCCTATCCATTCCTTATTTCCCTTTTACCTTAATTCTTTGAATTTCATAGTTTGTTCGTAACTTAAAACTTTCACTTTTTTTTGTGTAACTCAAGTTATTGTTGCTATATGTTAATACATAACATATTAATTCTGTGGAAACTTGTAAGATTGCCTCTATACTATTCAATAATCATGTGTAATCTGATTTTTATATGTACTGTTAGTTTCCCATGAATAAATAAAATAAAATAACTGTGCATAGTATTCCTAATCAAACCGCTGACACTTATCTGTCACTCCTTTTTCCTCTTCATCGCTTGAGTATAGGCCTCCCTCATTCCCCTTCATTGCTCTCTATCCTGTACTGTTAGCGACCAGTCTGTCCCTGTCAATTCCTTTCTGTCATCAATCCTTTACCTCTGAGACTTTCTCTTGATCTCCAGCAAAACAATTTATTGTTCAACCTGTAATTGTTTTGACAGAGGACGTGACTGCCTCGTGGTAATTTTAACTATTACATAGCCTACCTGTCATTTTGACATACGTTATTTGGCGAATCTCTTTGCTTCACATACTGTGTTTCTTACAAAATATCATTATTCTAGGCATCCCGACAATTGCGCGCAAGACAACTGCACGCCGACAGTCATGCGCGGACATCTAAGCGCAATGCTAAAACGAATTGTACAATCCCGCCAACGCGGTAGGCAGAGAGGATTGAACGCCACACTCTTCTATCTTCTCATACAAGTTCTACGGTTGTCGAGGCTTTTAACAGGTCCAATTCAAAATTCTCGCATACAGTTTGCCTTTTTAACAGGGCTATCCTCAAGAACAGTAGACGACAAACATCTTGAAATTTTACGGCGTAGTGGGGGAAAGTTTGCGCATGTACCATTCCACCAAAGAGACCCAAATTTTGTCTTCTGCGCATTCCCCCACTACGCCAAAAATTTTAAGAAGTTTGCCGGCAACTGTACTTGTTGTATCTGATCATGCCAGGTCTTTCGCGGACGCCCTCATATTTTCTTAACCATCCTTTCCTCGATACGTTCCACCTGACCAAACCATCTCAGCACTCCTTTCTTTATTCTATCTACCACACAACAGCCAGCATTGCGTTCACGTCTAATTTGTTCATCCCTCACTCTATCGACCAAAGTTTTTTCACACAAGCGTCTTAGTGACCGCATTTCCACCGCATTCAGTCTACTTTCATTCCTCTTTTGCCAAATCCAGGCTTCACTTTCATACATCAGGGTTGGCACTAGCACGCCATTATGTACCGCTAGTCTTGCTTCCTTTGACAGATTAATAAATCTTTTAAACTACAAAATTTAAAAGATTTATTAAAAAATAAGGTTTTTTAACCTAACCTAACCTATAGTCCACTAATAATGGTGTAACTTTTGTGAAACAATCCATGAAAAAGTTTATCTTCTCCATTGAAACACATTAAAGAAAAAAACTAGGTTGAAAATCTTCGAATTGCATTATTAAGAAAACGGAAGTCATTTTTACTCCCTTTATATATATATATATAACTCGTGGCGTCTGCTTGCTTGCCGTCAACAAAAACTTTGGATCGATTTTTGACCCTTTTCCCGTGATCCAATCGAGCTGAAACTTGGCAAGCAGACTCGTGGCGACGATCAAGAAGATCTATCAAATTTTCGTTAAAAAAAATTAATAATTATAGTATAATTTCGGATTTTTAGAAATTTTATTGGTTTTTTCAAATTGGAATCATTAGAAAAGTTTGATTACTAGCGGCCCGATAAGGTCGCGGAATATTTTCTAAATTTGAATTAATCCGTCGGTATTCATAATAGGTAGGTCTATAAATGTCAAAAATCAAAATTGACTGACAAATGTTTTTAGAATTTAATCTTCAAAGCATGAAGTGGATTATCAAAGCTAAAAACATCTGACATTTTAGAAATATATTAAATT
The DNA here is from genome assembly GCA_016648135.1 of Agrypnia vestita. Taxonomy (NCBI): domain Eukaryota; kingdom Metazoa; phylum Arthropoda; class Insecta; order Trichoptera; family Phryganeidae; genus Agrypnia; species Agrypnia vestita. The sequence continues at coordinate 8,694 of JADDOH010018357.1, forward strand.
ACTGTAAGTTTAGTGTTATGTTATATGTTTTAATTCGTATTTAATTATTGTTATATTTTACAAAGAAAGGGAGTATAATAAAAACTTGGTTTTTATGGGTTATTTTTTTTCCTTGTCAATCAATATACACAGTAAAATGATTAATTTTTATTTCCGTTATATTCGAAATGCGTTTCATTTAGATTGTTGTATATATGTTCAAATTGCGTGGAAAGCTTTCACATACGAGTTGTAACCGCCTTTCCATGCGGCCTGTACAAAGCCATTTTCATTCCCCTAAATCCTTTTTTTTTTCTCATTAGCGACATCTGTGGGGATTTAGGGGAATGAAAATGGCTTTGTACAGGCCGCATGGAAAGGCGGTTACAACTCTATGTGAAAGCTTTCCACGCAATTTGAACATATATACAACTTCCAAAAAATGAATAAGCGTGGTATATTCTATCATGGGTGGAAATGGCGAATGTTACATTGTGTAAAGTGATCACTTAAGCCAACCATAAGATAGGTCATAAGTCCTATGTACACCCAAATGACTTCTATACCTACTTTCCCATAAGAAATACAGTTTCGTCTCTGTGAGATATCTATAATATATATTATTGAATAGTTTATAGTACATTATTTTTATAATAATTAATCACTCAAATAGGTTTCCAACTCCTGCATTCGATGGTGAATTCTTCAGCTGGTTAGACGGGGACTCTGAGAAGCTCCTGTTTTGAAGTCGAGCTGATTGAATTCAATTAAAGACTACAATTTTCCACTCCGTCCCGGTAGACGATGAAAATCCAGTAAAATTTTCTTAATCCAGTCTCCTTGGCCGCATCACAACTACAATTCAGGGTAGTTAATACAAATATGGACTCAAAAATAAAGAAATTATTCTAAATAAATGTTTATTTACTTTATAATCTATCACTAATGTGATACATTAATATTTATATTAATAATAGTATGGAAGGAACTAGTGTGCTTTAGCGAAGGGAAAAACTACATTTCAAAATAAAGACTACGACACACACACGTTCACCAGTTTGAAGACTACAAAGTGTACACTACATTTGTAGTAAAAACTACATGAAGTGAACTAATTGTAGTACTACGAAATTATAGTACTAATGAAGTGAACTCATTGTAGTACTACAAAATTGTAATGACCTACAAGAAGTGCTTCTTGAAAAGTGTGCGACGAGAAAATTTTCAAAACCATGGAGGAGGGGTTGTTCCTCATTCGGTCCCAAAATTTTTCAAACCATGAGGGAGGGGTTGTTTCAGTTTCCACTTTCTTCAATCCCAAAATTCCATACATTTTATCATTCAATGCCAAAAAATTTCTATTCCATGGAGAGAGGGGTTGTTACGATTTCCAAAAAATTTTTCATTTATCTACATCAACTTCCCAAAAATTTCACATAAAAAATTTACTATTAGAAGTATTTAGGTACTCGTACTTTCGATAACTTTGAAGTATGTGTACTTTTTAGTGTTCACTTTAAAAGGAAGTGTACTATTTGAAGTATGTACTTTCAATAACTTTGAAGTGTGTGTAGTTTGTAGTGTGCGCTACACTTCAATGTAATGGAGTACTACATAGTACAGAGCGGATTAATCACTAGTGTGCATCAAAATACACTAAAAAGATCTAACTAGGACTTGAGCGGTTATAAATTACGTGGAAAACGCACAACGGCGAATAGTTTTGAATTTCACAGCCGCGAGAAACCATAGAAACGAGCGAAACTGACATCACCGGGAGAATCAGTGCGAGAATCGGCGATAAGGTACGAGAGTACCTACTTGCGTGTGAGAAGTTTTAGGTAGTGATCAGTGCGATACAAACGACCTGAATCAAAATTTCCAGAGACAAGTGAAAGATTTTCGAGTGAATTCTAGAAACGAATGAAACGAGGGCCTCCGAACGGTTTGAATGATTTTAGAATGTTTTAGAAAGATCTGGAAATCAGTCGAATACGCGAATGTGTACAAGAAGGTTCGAGAAATCGATTCCTTGTATATAGAATAGATAGGGAACCGTGAATCCGCGCGATAGGCAAACGGCGTCTAAACATTACCAGAGTTAAGCGGGACTTTCCAGCGAACACAGATCGGTAAGACTGACTTTTTGTTTAATAAAAGTTTTAATTGTTTAGAAATGTTCCATTTGGACCCCCACCGCGGTGAACCCAAGACACGTATCGATTAATCCCTTTCCGAAAAATTCTAAAACCTTTCGCGTACATCTTAACAGTCCGTGACAATGTACGCAACTAAATAATAAATAATGCTGCCGTTTCGTGCGAGCGGACAGAGCCTCCCGCTTCCCGTACGGCCTTCGTCTGTAAAAACTGTACGTCCCGGGGATGAATAATTATTTACAGAGCCGTTTTCGGGTCGGCATTCGAAAATCAATTATTTAAAACAGTTTCGAAGCCCTTCCGGTGAGGCTCTCAAGGAAATGAAATACAGGGATTCGCAGGGAGGAACAAATACGTTTTACGGCGCTACGTGTTCTCCCGTCAAAACGCAAACTATGGGCCATAAAGATACCCGATCCCTGTTCACAATCGACAGGGACGTGTCTCATCAATATTCCACCGTTTTCAAACTAAGCCGGAGCACGTGTTTTATGGAAAATTGTGTAATTTGAATGACTGATAGATTCGTTATATTTTCGGACTCTAAATCAGCTATCGATTCGATATGTGCGGGTACGAAAGTGTGGCGTGCCAGGCCTGCCTGAACTTCTAGTCCCTCGAGTGTCCCAAACGGACCAATCACGCTCGAGGGATTAGCGCCCAACCGAAAGCGCCAACGCCATTCTCTCTTCGCCCGGCGCCCGTAACACCGCGAGATAACTCGCGCTCCGACGGTATTGTAACGCACTCTAATATATTGTAAAGTAACTGTGACCGCAATAAACATCTAGTCAAATGTGAGTACATATTTCTACTCCATCACACACACACACATCCCTACACTCGCCTTCAGCGCCCATTGCTACACGCCAGGCTGGCTGTACATTTCGGCAGAGATGTACAGTCATACTGTGCATTCGCGAATACACATCAAATACAGCCACCTCATCTGTCAAATTGGTGACTCCAACATCTGCCACGAAAGTATGGATAAATGACGATATTATCTGTTCAATTAGAGTTCTTTTATTTAACTTGTCCAAAAATAATATACAGCTGTCTTTCGTATGGTTCCCTGCACATCGGTGAATCCAGGGAAACGAATATGTGGATAAATTAGCCAAAGCTGCCACAATTTCAGGTATTCCCCCACAGCGTTTCTTCTGCCCAATGAATGAAAAGCGTACCAAAGATACCTGGATATCATTGTGGAATGATACAACTGACCACAAGAGAAAGCGTTTAAAAAGTATACAGACAAATATTCCTAGCAAATTCCAAAAACTAGGTTTAGTAATAAAAAGTTTCCCAAAAGATATATCTCCACAATCTCAAGAATGAGAATTGGCCATTGTCTAGTAGCTGCTCATTTGTTCAGACTGAACATAGTCGACAGTCCGATATGTGAGTGTGGTTCGGAGGAGGAGACTCTTGATCACATGTTTTTTGCCTGCCCATTGCGGAACTCTAATACCCTTTACAATGAGCTGATCAAGGCTAAATTTCAACTCCCAACCAATATTTGCCATCTTCTTGATATGAACTCGCCTAATCTGATAATATCAAAATTCTTGTTAGTAAATGACATAAATATATAATTAATCATACCCTTTCTTAACAACATCTCATATATAACTTGTAAAATGGAACAAATCGCTAATTTTAAGAAGAAGAAGAATGACTGGTAAATCGCTGGAAACAATTGAAAAAGTTAATAAATTTCTCGGATATTATAAATTATACTTTATTTATCGTGAACGTAAATACATACGGTTAATTAAATGAGCTCACTAGGATAAACCTGTGCCGAGATGAGCAGTTTTACAACAAAATGGGGACAAAATACTATAAAAATTTAATTAATTGTTTAGATATTGTAGATGTTTATTTATTTATTCATTCAACAAACATTCGAATTGGAATCGATATAAGTAACTGTAATGATACTTCAACGTTTTGTAAAAAATAAGTCAGAAATATTTTTAAAAATGCAAACTTTGATATTGCATAACTCCATATAACTATTGATATTAGGTAAGGGCTGCTTGAACATTTTCGACTCTTAATCAAGGCAGGAATATAGTCCTGCAAGGTTACTAATGTTTTCCAAATCACCTTGTATACGTATACCTATATATTATGTCAACCTTGCACAACTTGTTTCATATTGTTTGATTTGTATTTTACTACCGCCATCTGTGAATGAAATTTGTCACCCCCGTAAACTAGTGTAAACCACAACCATGGGTGGAATTGGTGAGCGTTACATTGTGTAAAGTGATCACTTAATCCAACCGTATGATAGGTCGTAAATAAAAAATAAAAATAAAAATGGATAATTTCTATAGCGCCATTTTCGAAGAAAAAAATCACCTCAAGAGCGCTTTAAACTAACATCGTTTAGTCCTACACTGATATTTAATTTGATGGAAAGGATTTTACAAAAAGATGCGTTTTAAGTCTTTTAAGCCCTATAAATACCTAAAATTCTACTTAAACACACAAACATGCGTTCCAAATTAGATGATCGTATTCAAAAACATCGCCCTGCATTCTCGTTATATGCAAAGTGGCGCTTTGCTTATAATCCCCTCAATTAGAAATATGTAACTACTGAAGGAAATTATAATACACTAGGGTTGTAATAAATATTAATTAATTATTCATTGTTCGCGGGACATTGGAGGTCAAGGCTTTAGTTATTATTGTGCGAGTATAATGCGAGATAAAGTTTAATTAAGCCTAATCTATGTGGTCTCCATGTTGACCAATGTCTCGCCCGGGGTTCCCAGCATCGCGCTCGTATCTCATCACAAAAATAATATTTATCTTAATTAACAGAGGGCCGTTTACATTACCCCCAAGTTATAAACCGTGTTCCGGTTACATCATAATACAATACCGCCCGCCCTCTCTGTACGACCGAAAAACCATACTTTAAAGATTTACGGGTTATTTTAAGAGCACCCTGTACGTGCGATAATTTATTTTTAATAACTACGCTAAATAAAACTCGCAAGGTTCCACGCCGAGCAACACTGGTTGTCAAACATTGTGCGCATAATTAATTTAAATATTTTTACGCAGGGTATATTTATTCAGTGGGTAAAATTTTAAATAACTCGTATTTTTACAAGACTAGGATCGTTAACGAGTGAGATTAGAGATTTTTTTTTTAAATAAATAAATACCAGTAACTCGCATTCACATAATACTAGACAAGCATTACGAAACCTTGACGAAATACCAAAAACTAAGACAACACATGGACAGAAATATTACTCGTACATAGGGCCTAAAATATTTAACATATTTAAAACATACTTCCCGGAAATCAGAATATACTCAATTAATAAAATAAAAGCTTTAGCAAACATCTGGCTTACCTCCAAAGGTAGAACAGCAACTGAAAATTTACTTACTGTAATTGCATAATAATGTCTTCAAATAAAAATATATACCTATATAAATAAATAAATTAATTAAGGAAATTAAAAAATAATCTTAAACAAGACTTTAACCCTTTTTACATTAAACAATTATTCTACACATATTTACACTTGGACTTATGACTAACTCAACTTTCACTAACATTCCACTTGATACTCTGTATATACATAATAACTACCTTATGAAAATAAATACTACTGACGAATTCGAAAAAATATTATAATTGTGTTCTATAACGCCACTCTGGGACAGGCGTAGCCTAGTAGAGTGGCGTAATCCACAAATTAAACAAAACAAAAAAAATGTGTAATTTATCTTATGTTTTATTGTTGAATTAGTATTAAGTACCTTTATTTGTAAACAAGGATTTTTTTTAAAAAAAATAAAAATAAATAAAAAAACTTATTCCTTAGGAACCGACATGTAAAAGTACCGTAATTTTTGACGGATTACAGCTGTGAATGGTACACACCGCTTACCCAGGACCGTTCTAAGAGCAAAAGCTTCCATATCGGTCCTACTCAATCGTTTCCAGGTTGACATTTTTTTTTGCGAGGGGGCACGGCCGCAAACACAATCATTCACAGCCCCCGTCGCAAGAAAATTATCTTTATTAACATCATACATATGTGTAACAATGTATAAACAAGAATAATAATATAATAAAAAATTTACAAGACATCTCCCACGGCGGCGGCAGTGGATGTCGGTTGCAGTTGAGAGAAAATGAAATAATAATTCATGAAAATAAAATTAATAAAAAGACCGCCCCCAATTCGGGGAAAACATAAAGAAAAAGGGACGGCACGGAAATTAAAACAAAGAAAAAGGCGACTTGCAGCCACGAAGCCAAGACCGGCATATATCGACCTTCGAAGAAAAGCAGCATCCAGCGGGAGGAGACTATCCCACCGCAGCTGTCATATTAGCCCCGTAAGATCTCCCATCGGGAGACCCACACCTTGGTAAAGCTACGATAGTATCCGAAATTCCTTTCGCTACTGACCAGGACGTCGTTCGCTGGCCGGCGTCCTGTCACAATCAGTCCATTCTCAACAAGACCATCTAACATATCCTCTCTCGCATCATTCAGAACCACACGTTCCCAGAGGATATGTTCCGGCGTCTGGGCCACACGGCCGCATACATACCACGGGTCAGCAGAGAGTGCAGGATCAAAAAGCTTCGACTTGAACTCTCCGTGACCCGAAAGCAACTGCATCGTATAATGGTACAGCGTCGGAAAATATCCTCGGCCCTCATCCTTCACGGCCACCCTCGGGAAGAAGGAGTATGTCCATCTTCCGGTTGCGGCTGTGTCCCATCTTTCTTGTCAAATCTCCATGTCATCACACCATCACAAAAATACATGTTACTAGAGCGTGCCAAAGACACTTGTAATTGGGATAATGGGCGTAGTCTTCACTATAATGTTTATTATACATATTGACTGTCCCAGCCAATTGGAGCTGGTTTCTCTCCACGCTCCATCAAGGCGAACCCGACAGTCCGTGCTCTTCCATGTACCCATAAGCAGAACCTCTTATGCACAGAACTCATTCATCCAGCGAACATGCAAAGCATACAATGACCACTTCAATGACATTGATATATTTAATACCAACATCTCAGCTCTTAAAAATCGTATTTAAACCGCTTATATTATATTACTATATCTTCACCGGATTAACTGAGACCGACCATCATCATACACACATCACAGCCAAACTCTCATCACTCTTTACACATACCCCATATCTGTATACAACGTCACGCACAGAATACATACGCACTCCACTCAGCCACAATCCCATACACCTCACTCCACTTCCCCCTCTAACTCCCACTCCTATCCCTCTATTTAATATATGTTCTCTTTATTGCTTGATTTAACATTTTATGCCGTGGATCTCTATAATTGGTCTACGAATCACCCAATACGTTATGTATTATTATAATAAATTGTATACTGTTGAGATTCCCAAAATAAAAAAAATAAAAAAATTATCTGAGTATCATGTACCCATTATCCTGTTAATGTCTCTTAAAAATATCATGACGTCATAAGTGAAAAACTTATCAAAAAATAGAAGTTATGCGATGAAATTATAAATGAAAAAATAGAAGTGCCCCCCGTTGAACTCGAACCACCAATTTCTTTCTATTATCAGCCGAATGCGTTAGCCAATAGGTATAATGACAGATTTTGAAATAACATTCTATATTGTAGGTACACGTCTACTATAAAATAACATTATTTCAGTAATAAACTAAGTTTTTACGCAAATAACTGCATTTTAATCTACATATTTTTAATTTCGCGCAAAAACGCCCGCAGCTGTCTTTTGGTGTGTGTGACGTCAGGCCTCAGTAAACATTGCATTGTGTCTATGGCAACGGTTCAAAGACACGGTGATGGGTACTGAGGCGTGACGGCATTCGCTCTGACCGGTGTTTCAGTTAAAATGGCGGATTGCACAATTTTTTACTTTTTTTTAATTGGTGTATCTAGAACATTTTTACTCCCTCGTGGCGTCTGCTTGCTTGACGAAAAAACTTTGGATCGATTTTTAACCCTTTTCCCGTGATCCAATCGAGCTGAAACTTCGCAAGCAGACTCGTGGCGACGATCAAGAAGATAGATCTATCAAATTTTCGTTAAAAAAATTAATAAATTTTAGGATTTTTCAAATTTTTAATGGTTTTTTCATACAACTTACTAAGTTGTATCAAAATATTTCAACGCGTCTGGTAGACATGGAACCTGATTATAGTATAATTTATGATTATTGGAAATTTTTTATTACTCCCTTTCGTAGCGTCGCTCGACCGAAGCCCAACGCGTAGGTTAAGCGCCAAACCAGTTTCCACTAGTTAATGAGATAGGGAGTATAATACTTGGTTTTATGTGTTATTTTTTTTAGAATCCTTTCAAAATATTTTCTTCTCTAAAATCACTTATTATTTTATACTGTCATCATGCCTATTGCGCCACGTTTAAAAACAATTTAAATATATCAATGAAAAAAAATAAAAAAATAGTCGCCCCCGGGTGGACTCGAACCACCAACCTTTCGGTTAACAGCCGAACGCGCTAGCCGATTGCGCCACGGAGGCCGATGCGCTCGATGCCGTTAATTTAATATATATACAAAATAAGCATGCACGTAGCTACTGCTTGGATATGCAGCGTGATATTCTTCTTCTAGCTCGCTGTACACCACGCGATAAAAACATGAAACATTTCTACAGATCAAAACTTATAAATGAAGAACATAATGCATAAATGTAATGTAAAAATATTAATAATAGTACCTACCTACCTGTAGTTCTGATTTTTGCATGGTTACAGTAACTTTTACAGTAACTTACAGTAACGTTTACAATTTTATTTTTTGATATTTTTTTTCGAAAATTCTTTTTTTTTTAAATTTTTTTTTCGAAATTATTTTTTTATGTTTTTTTTTAATAAAATAATTAAATACTTATTTATTAGGAATCGACGTGTAAAAGTACCGTCCGTTATTCCGTTTTCAAAATTAGTATGATTAAATTGTTATTAAATAAAATGAACACATAGGCTTTATGCTTTTTTAATAAAATACCTAGGTGCTCTGAATTATATACTTTTCAAATATTTAGATTTTTTAATAACAATTTATACTAATAAGTGCATGCAATAATATTATATATTGAATACATTATATGTCATTGGTATTAATCATTAATCAAAATGTATAATTCTCTATGTAACAATGTCCGTTGCTATCGCCACCACATGGCTCAAATAATAATGATATATAATATAATGATGAGGTATAAAAAACAAAAAAAGTAAAATTGTGTATTTAACAATGCCCATCACTAACACTACCGGGTGGCCCAAATAATAATGTGAAATAATATAATAATGGGGTATAATAAGCAAAAAAGCATAATTATCTATTTAATAATGTCCATCGTAACATTATCAAAACACTACGCTACTCTAGATAGCGCTATTATCACATCATTAACTGCATTTTTTACGTAAGAAGTGATGGTCGAGGTCCACAAAACAATTCGACTTTAAAGGTCAACATGGCGGCCAACACTTATTCTTCCAGTCCTCTGTTCCATTCCCATACCAATCGTTCATCATCTCTTCGACAAGTTTGTCCAGCCCACTGCCTCACGAGCACGCAGACATTTTGAGTCCATGAATATCAGTGTTATATGTTATTTTATTTTTTAAGTATTTTGGCTTTCTAATATCTTTAATTTAATTTATTATTTTTTTCTTCCCATTGCCAATGAACCTGCGTTTATTTCACGAGAATAGACATTTGATTGCTTGGTGCACACACATAATACAAGTAAATTAGGATAATATGTAACAAGGCTCTCGGCTACTACCTACCTCGCTAGGTATATAGGAATATCTGTTTTTAAATAAGTAGATTTTTTTTACATTTTATCCCCTTAGATCGACTTTTAATATTTATCTTGAAAGAAAGTAGGTAGGTACATGCAGTAAAAATCAAGAACAAAAAATAAAAGTATCATGTGAAATGCAGAAAAAAATTGAAATAAATGCAAACATAGTTTTTATAATTTAAAATATGTTTTACTATACTTTGTAATACACACACACAATATGAGCTATTAAATTACAACTATACCACGAAGTCATCCGTATTCTGAAAATAGCAATATCTGGATCTTTAAGATCTTTATCCCAACACTTAATAGACGATAATAAAAATTGAAAATGTCCAGAGCGGATTTTGGAATTCTACGGCTCAAATACACTGTATTAAAAGATGATATAAGAAAGATTGTTTCTTACAAACTTATTCATTTCTTCATCCACAGCGTCCTGATGAAATATTCGGCGTTACTGCGTATTCAAATCTTCCCATCTTGACATTTGACAGTTATGTCTGGATCTTTAAGATCTTTATCCCACCACTTAATAGACGATAATAAAAATTAAAAATAAACGAGACATAGCTTTACGTCGGTGTTTGTTTCTGTAAGTTTCTACGTGAGATAGATATAGAGGGAGGGAGAAAGATGTACATTGTTATCTGTCAAATTTTAAGATGGGAAGATTTGAATACGCGGTAACGCCGAATGTTTCATCAGGACGCTGTGGATGAAGAAATGAATACGTTTGTAAGAAACAATCTTTCTTATATCATCTTTTAATACAGTGTATTTGCGCCGTAGAATTCCAAAATCCGCTCTGGACATTTTTAATTTTTATTATCGTCTATTAAGTGTTGGGATAAAGATCTTAAAGATCCAGACATTGTTATTTTCAGAATCGGACCGAGTATCTGCCAAATCTTTCAATGGTATTATAGTTTTTATATTTCATATCTTGTGCGGGAAGGGTATTTATACCCGTTCTCCTGACAGGCGCTTAACAGCGGGACGGGTAATTATACCTTTTTCGCTGACTCCACTTTGAAGGCGGTAAAGACATTATTACTCGATGTTTTCATATGATTATTATACATCAATCTCTTGAGAAAGGTTCACACTACATCCACATTAATAAAAAATCCCGATATATTTTAAACGTACCCTTTTTTCTTCGTGTAACACTCAGTGACGACGCACAGATTGACAAAGCATGCGTTTGTAATAAGACAGCGTCTTTCATATGGATCTACAAAAGCAATGGCAAGCTATACTAAAAGTACTTATAAGAAAAAAGGAATAAATTTGAATGCAAAGAAGAAACGAGAAAGAACATAATTTGGAAAAGAGATAAATAAAATAAAACAAGCAGGGCTAAAAAATCTATAAATTATAAAATAAAGAAAGAATAAATAAAATAAAATGAGTAAATTCCCATTTCATTTGTGCTCGGCTCTCCTTATTATTTTTTTCCACGATTCCCTGTTCAGGGCTATCGCTTCGTCCAACTGGACATTCTTCACGTCCTTTTCCACACTACTCCACCATGTGGGGTCGCTGGGTCGACTTCTACCTCTTTTCATTTCTTGTATTATCATTACATAAACATACCATCTCAGTCGCGATTCCTTCACCTTTTCGATAACAGGGGTCACTCTAAAACGACCCCTGATATGCTCATTTCTCACTCTGTCACGTCTCGTTACACCCCCAGACCATCTGAGCATCTTCATTTTCCTGGTATGGAGTTTTTGCTCGTGAAACTTCTTTACAGTCCAGCATTCTGAGCTGTAGATCATTGCAGGTCTCACTGTCATGCGAAGGACCATAGATGTCTCTATATGAAAGCATTAATTTAGAAAACATATACAACATTATAAAATTTGATAATACGGTGGAATTGTAGAACGATGCCATACTCATACAGGTCATATAAAATGACTTCGTCTCTAAGACTTCTATAACTTGTCTTAAATAATAATATGTCTCTATGCACAAAATCCATTAATTTTGCTCTCAGAACACACATATAAAAATATTGTTGACTTCATTTCATTAATACTACAATTACTGCACACTACAAACTACACACACCTCAAAGTAATTGAAAGTATATACTTCAAATAGTACACTTCATTTCAAAGTACACACTACAAAGTACACACATTTCAAAGTTATCGCAAGTAGGAACACATACTTCAAATAGTACATTTTTTATCAGAAATTTTTGAAGTCGATGTAGATAAATGAAGAAATTTTTGGAAATCGAAACAAACCCCCCCCCCCCACGGTTTGAAAAATTTTGGGATCGAATGAAGAAATCTGGTGAGCGGCCTTTTTTTTCTTTTTTTTTTTATATCGTTAAATGTTACTTTGAAGATAACAAGTACAATTACTTCATTTCATTAATACTACAATTACTTCATTAGTACTATAATTTCGTAGTACTAAAATTACTTCACTTAATGTAGTTTTTACTACAAATGTAGTGCACACTTTGTAGTCTTCAAACTGGTGAACGTGTGTGTGTTGTAGTCTTCATTTTGAAATGTAGTTTTTCCCTTCGCTATCCGCCACTGCTCACGGGACGGGCGACCTCTCCGCGCTGCACGCCCCCACGATGGTGGCCTCAGACGCTGGCTCTCATAACTCAAGCTGTCGTGCCCTGACGCTGGATAAATAATTTGAGCGGACAGACGACGCGACGGGAGCCGGCAGCCATTTCTGTGCGCAGCACGCCGCCTTTATATTGTACGTTTTGACAATTCACTCCAACTAAGGCAATCCCGCGTCCATACTAATAAGTGTAATGTGTACTACATTGTGTATACTCGGCAGGTGTAGACAAGAAAGGACACTGCATCGAAACAAACTTCAAAATCACTTGTGAGCAAAATTATTAAATTATATTATTGACAGTACAATGGACGCTCATCATTAATTCGTTCCCGAGGGAAGGATGAATATCAAACAAATTTTCCCATAGAAATTATGGCTAAATCCAAGATAATGATCCCATTGCATATACAACGAAAATGAGTATTTCACTATATTATTGAATATGCTAATAACAAAATGAAAGATAATTTACGTTTAAATAGTAAGTATTAAATAAGATATTACACTTTAAAGTTCCGAAAAATGCACTGCATATTTTGACATTTCATAGGCAATATATGAGGTTAGGTTAGGTTATTAGGTTTGGTTAGGTTAGGTTATTAGGTTTGGTTAGGTTATATAGTGAAATACTTATTTTAATTGTATGAACAACGGGACCATCATCTTGGATTATTCCGAAATTATTTAAAAATTGTTAAATCCATTATTATAAACCACTACTTATTAAAGTTTTATGGTTATAACTGAGATTTAATCGTCGCGGTGCGTAAATGTAGGTAGGTACTATGTATTATGCACGTTCATATATCTGTTATCAGTAGTCAGTGTACTGCAGTATGACTATATTTATCGTCACTGTCGCCAACGACCATACCACGTTGAAAGCACCGGTTCTCGTCCGATCACCGAAGTTAAGCAACATTGGGCGCGGTCAGTACTTGGATGGGTGACCGCTTGGGAACACCGCGTGCCGTTGGCTTTTTTGCACAAATGTACCTTTTATATATTTATTTTAATAATTTAATAACACAGAATATAAGGTATATTGCCTATATTTATTGCAGTCTTCGCCAACGACCATACCACGTTGAAAGCACCGGTTCTCGTCCGATCACCGAAGTTAAGCAACATTGGGCGCGGTCAGTACTTGGATGGGTGACCGCTTGGGAACACCGCGTGCCGTTGGCTTTTTTGCACAAATGTACATTTTATATATTTATTTTAATAATTTAATAACACAGAATATAAGGTATATCGCCTATATTTATTGCAGTCCTCGCCAACGACCATACCACGTTGAAAGCACCGGTTCTCGTCCGATCACCGAAGTTAAGCAACATTGGGCGCGGTCAGTACTTGGATGGGTGACCGCTTGGGAACACCGCGTGCCGTTGGCTTTTTTTTCATAACATCAAGTGCCGTGTGTGGCTTTTTTTCATTATGTACGGATAGGATCCCTTTTCCTCTTTTAAATAAATATGAATTCCTCTTTTTATAATAAATGTCCGGATCTGTTAATCTATTTGAATTTTTAACATAACGAACATTTGATTCTCTTATATACCTGTACACATTGGGCCAACCTCGGCAGAGCGCCAACGTAGGCCAACCTCGCGAAATGGTATATCTATCGATTCAATCAAAAGAAAAAAATATCGTATATCGCAAAACGTGAAAATATCGGTGACAGTAATAATCATGCCAACCTCGCATTGGGCCAACCTCGGCCAATGTGTACAGGGCCTTTAAAAATTGATTTAGATATATTCAAAATAAAAAATAAAGATATGGGAGGAGAATAATTATGTACAAAATTAAGTAGTAATATGAAAACAAATTTTTAAGATAACTTTTACAAATAGGACCTGGTTATCTATAATATTTACTTAACTATTAACACTTTTACTTATATTTCCTAAAAAAATTTATATATCCGACTGTAATATTCTATTATTTGAATGTAAAATTATAATTTAATTTATTTTTAATTTTTAGTAAGGTCGTATCCTGATGAAGAGATCATTGGCCATGAAACGTGGTGGTATTTTCAACAATTTAGTGGTGATAACAAAGTGCATTCTTGATAATTATATTAATAATCACACCACAAAATAATTTTGCATTTAAGAGTTAATGCTTATTCAACGTCATCAGGAGGACGACCTTTACCCGCGGAGGTAGAGGGCGGACTGCTTTCGAGGGCGTAAATTATATGCACTTTGTTGTGGAGTGTTCACTTCTTCTACAAAAGAGGTCGCCAGTGTGCAATATGTACTAGTTACGTCGGTGGACTTTACTGCGACGTCATTTGCAGTTGCATTTATTGAAGAAAAATAAATTGTGTGTAGTTTTCTGGGATATTCCGTCGTGTATATGTGACTTCTCTTGGGCCAGAGAGGTCACATATACACGGCAGAATATCCCATAAAACTACACACAGAAGATTCTGAACGGGCGTGACAACCTGAGCACATTTTTTAAATAAAAATGTTCACCCTGATGGGGTTACCGATGGTAAAACAATAGAAAATATCTGAAATGGTCTGCCGTGTTGTTGTGAATGTAAAATGCAACGGCATTTAAGTAAAATTGCTAAGATAAGATTGCCCTAGTTAGGGATCGCGCCCCCAGGGGTCCACGGGGGAACTGGGGCGGAGGCCTCTCATCCCTAATGCGGTGGCTTTGGGGCTTGGCACGGCCCCTCCCGCGGGCTTATCTCTGGCCGCGGGGGCGGGGCTCCCAGAGGACGGGGGCCCCCGCCGTCCCGTCGCCGCCTCCCGATTGATTTTTAGACATGTCAAAAGTAATTGAAGAAACGCCTGTATAATGGTGATTGATTTCAAGCGTTTGTCCCAATCTTACTGTTCGATATTCGTGACGTCACGTTGGCACGGAAATCGATTGTTTAAAGAATATTGTTCTTTTCTTATTTAACAATACTGATTCGTTTTTTTTCGAAAATAAACCTACCCTCAACTAGTTCCAATTTACCTTTCGTTTCGACAAGTCTCGTTGTTAAAAGCGCCAATTTTTATCTTGTTTTAATTGTGCATTTTATAAACATTTAATAACCTCGTCACCGCCGGACTTTGGGAGTAACGCACATTGGTGTCCAACCGAGTGAAACAGTTGTTTGGTGAAGTCACATCTGGATGGACGCCAAGAGACAAAAAGGTGAGTCGAAACGTCCTTTCCTTTCTCGTTTCAATACAGTCCATCTTTTCCCCTCGTTCGCGGCGATTTCGCGTCGCGTACACTTAATTTGGTAATATTTTTGTTTTTTTTTAGCTGAGAAATTATTCTAACAACTCACGCATCTGCTCTTTCAAATACTTAACATATTCTATTTATAACTAAGAAATGATTTCGTCAGGTAGAACGCATGAGTGAGGACAGGGTGGTAAAGAAAATATATGAGGCGAGTGTTGAAGGCAGTGAAGGGGACCCACCACACACCCTGGGCCGTGTTATGCGCAGGGCGTCCATATCGGCCCAGCACGTTCGCCGCCTAGTTGGCATTATTTTAATGCCAAACGCAGCCTCCTCGCCAAGCCGCAGGCAGGGCGACAGGCACTCCTGCGACCTGGAGAGTCGGCCGCCCAAACCCTTCACTGTCCGAGCGTATTTATTTAGAAAAAAATGTACACAATAATATGAAAAAGGCAATAAACACAGATAAATAAAATCACCCTTCTTCTTCTTCTCATGCCCTGTCCGTTTACCGGACGTTGGCTACCGTGTTGGCTATGCGGACTTTGTTTACTGCGGCCCGAAACAGCTCCACAGTAGACTGACCAAACCACTGTCTCAAGTTTTTCAGCCATGAAGTCCTCCTTCTTCCGGGGCCCCGACTTCCGGCAATCTTTCCCTGCATTATGAGATGCAAGATCTCGTATTTCTCTGGATGTCTCATCACAAGTCCTAGATATTGAAGTTTTCGGATTTTTATTGTTTTAATACCTTCTTTTGCTTTATTCATCCGAGCCATAACATCTTCATTCGTAACTCTGTTCATCCAGCTTATTTTGAGGATTCTTCTGTAGATCCA
>JADDOH010018358.1:0-11993 GCA_016648135.1 Agrypnia vestita
ATAAATAAATGAAATGAAGAGAAATACACAAATATCAAATAATTTTATATATGTATGTTATGTAATTTTATAAGTAGTGGAGTGAAATGTTTTTGATTTTGAGGTTAAGGGTATCTAGTTGTGTTAATTGAATTGAGATATTCTCTTAATTTGTTTTTCAATTGTTTTATATTTGGTATATTTTTTATTTCGATTGGAAGGTTGTTAAAAAATGTTATGCCTGAGTATATGAAATTGCATTTTGGGATTTTAAAGTTGGCTTGTAATCTTGGTGATGTATTTTTTTCGAATTTTGTATGATCGTTTTCTTTGATGAGATGCGTAATTGATATTTTTTTTGTACATATTTTCTACCTTTGGGACTTGAGATATTTTGAATAGTATTTGTGTGGAGAATGTTGATTTTTTTAAAGTATGACTTTAATAATTGTTTTCTGAATGACTTATTATATTATAATAAGTTCCGCCCTACCCTTTTATTTGGCCCTTGGATGAGCAGTCGTGATCACCACGATAATGATGAAACCACAGCTTCAACTATTCGGTACATCATCCTCGATCTACAGGCTTCCTGAAGTGAAAAATTGGTTGCAGACTTCCCCCGATCTGTCCACCTAATTGACAATCTTTCGCGGAGATGGGAAAGGAAATAATTACTAGGCAGACTTTCCAGATGAACGGCAATGTTTTTTTAAGTATCTTCATTATTTATATGAAAAATTGACAAATTGAATCGTTCATCTCAAAACGTACTAAACGGCGTACAGGATATACTAGCTGTTCTTCGTACCCGGCGTTGCACGCGTTAAGGATTTAGTTGAAAATAAATTTGTGGGGGGAAACAAAGATTTGATTCAAACGGTATAGATTTGCATCGAAAATATATCAGGGGGAGGAGAAAAGGTTAAAGAGGAAGAAAGAAATGTCACCTTTGTTACCCGCCGGGTCCTAAAGAATAAGTTTCCATATTTTGAGTCTGACCGGTCAAACGGTACAGATTTATATCGAAAATACGTCAGCGGAGGGGTAGTGTTAAAATATTAGGGGGAAATGTCGCATATGTAACCCGCCAAGTTCTTAAGAATAAGATTCCAAATCTGGAGTCCGATCGGTCAAACGGTACAGATTTGCATCGAAAATATATCAGCGGAGGGGAAGGGTTAAAAAATTATGGAGGAAATGTCGCATATGTTACCCGCCGAGTCCTTACGAATAAGTTTCTAAATTTTGAGTCCGATCGGTCAAAGGGTACAGATTTGCATCGAAAATATATCAAGGGAGGAGAAAGTTTAAAAGAATAGGGGAGTAATGTCACCTATGTTACTCGCTAGGTCCTAAATCATAAGTATGCAAGGTTTCAATCGAATCGGATAAACGGTACAGATTTGTATAGATACGCCGACGATATTTAAAACTTTTCATTTTTAAGCAGCATAAAGAATCAAAAATATTCATAGTGAGAATGCTATTAGTGTAAGGACAGCTCAGAAATAATTTCAAAGAAGAATAAAATAAGAAAACAACATGAAGGTTTAAAAATCTGTCCATTTTTAGCACTTGTGGCTGTAGGCTAAAATAAAAATTGTTTCAGATGCATTATTTCAAAATTTCTCAAAATACGTACACACCTTTGGACTATCCAGATAAACAGTCCACAAAACAAAAATCAATTATTTTATTATTACTCATATAAGATTCATTTTCTCCGTTTGGTAGCGCAAAAAAATATTTTAATGTCAATTGAAAGGTGACATTTCAGAGATCACATTATTAAAATAAAGTTTTTTTTGTGAATAATTTAATATGTCACAAAGACTTCGTTATAAAACCATTTTTTTACTCCCGAAAAGACAAAAACTCGTCGCAAACTTGTGAAAAAAATTTGTGCTCTCTCTGTGAGCCAATGATGTCCGCTTCGAAGTCCAGAAAATGGTTCTGTAATTATTTTTACTTCTAATAATATCTCGAATCGACTTGAATATAATATAAGCAATATAGAATTTTTCTGATGTATATTAACGCGAGATCGCAGCCGTACGAACAAAATAAAACTTGTAATTTGAATTAATGTTTTTATTAATCATGAAAGTCACAAGCCACAAATATAACTGGAGCAATGTTATTGCACTATCTTAATATATTCCGCTGGCTGCACAATTCGAGCTAAAGCCCGGTCGCTGAAAAGAGAGAACTTCGTGCATTGTTCCTACGCTACGTATCCTTGTCTCTCTTGCAAAATTATGTTTCTGTCACGCTCGCTCGCTGTGCCTGTGCGAGCGTGAAAGCAACATAATTTTGCGCGAGAGACAAGTATACGTAGCGTAGGGTCAATGTACGAAACTCTCTCGTTTTTGCGACCGGGCTTTAGTCGCCCACTTTCTAAGGAATCGCAGAGCTGTGACGATTAATTGTGTTCCTCAATGTCGTCGTCCCGTTAATAAATACAGTTTTGAGATTCCAGACGTTTCTCGAATTTAGTCAGCATTTCCATTATTTATTCTTGATCCTTCTAGTAATTTCCAATTTACTGTAAAACATCCAGAGTACTGAAAAATTCTCGATTATGTATAATTCATTTTGATTCTACGGTCTCACGACAATAAAGTTTATAATCTCAATCGAAACTTATCCATCCCCCCTCATTAGTAGACCAAGCTGGAAAGTTTTAGAGCATTTCCACCTTTTGACTATTACCTGTTCCGGTCTTAACTAAACTCCTTAGATAACGAAAATTAAAACGTCTGTCAAAACCACATGCTCTAAGAATTCTATCAGAGAAGAGTCTTTCAGATAGAAGAATGAAAAAAAGGTGATCCATTAAAATACCAGGGGCGCGCTGTGGGAACAAGAAGCATGACTTTTTCCTGAGCATATATTTTGAAAAAAAGTCAAAATAAGAGATATATATCTCGTAATATTCCTATGACAATAATTGACATATTATTCAGATTTTGATATTTCATAATTTTCCGCCAGATAAATATTAGATTTCAATGTTTTTTCCCCAAACATACGTTAAATAAAAGTCATGCTTCTTGTTCCCACTGCACGCCCCTGCAAAATATACTACACATATATACATTAACGTTCTTTGTTAATCTGCTCCCTCTACTCCTAACACGACTAACGATAAGCCCTCGTCAATCGATTACGCAAGAGTCATAAAATTATATTTTATGAATCAGTCAGTGAAAAAAAGAAGTGAAAGTAGACTGAGTGCGGAGGAAACGTGGTCACTCATGCTTTTATGTGGAAAATCTTTGTAAGAATGATAGAGTAAGGAATGACAAAGTTTAAAGTGAATGTACTATACTGGCTGTAGCATGATAGATATAATAAGGAAAGGCTGGCATGATCAGATAATAAAAATGTTGGATAATGGCCCTGTTAAAAGCCTCAACAACCGTAGAGTATGTATGAGAAAATGTATGAATGCTGCCGACGCAAAAGTGGTGTTTCAAGAAAGTCTTCTATCCTCTCTGCCTACCCCTGCGGTGAATTGGCACGATAGTTGGGTAGTCAGTGCGCCTCCGTCCTGAATAAGTTACAGTCGTATCGAAATCGATCGAAGTTATTTATGCAAGATTTGTTATTTTTAAAAAATAGATACTAAAACAAATTATATAATTAAACTAGCTGTTCGTAATCGGCGTTGCACGGGTTAAGGATTAAGTTAAAAATAAATTTGTGGGGGGAAAAAGGTTCGATCAAATGGTATAGCTTTGCATCGAAAAGGGTAAAATGGGAGGGAGAAAATATCACCTACGTTACCGCCGAGTCCTAAAGGGTAAGTTTCCTACTTTTGAGTCCGATCGGTCAAACGGTACAGATTTGCATCGGAAATATATCAGGGGGAGGGCAAGGAGTAACAAAATAGTGGGGAATGCCGCTTATGTTACCCACCGAGTCTTAAAGAATAAGTTTCCAAATTTTGAGATTTTGAGTCCGATCGGTCAAACGGTACAGATTTGTATTGGAAATATATCAGGGGGAAGGGAAAGAGTAAATAATAGGATGGAAATGTCGCCTATGTTACTCGTTGTGTCCTAAAGATTAAGTGTCTAAATTTTGATCGATCGTAACAGATTTGCATTGAAAGTATATCAGGAGGAGGAAAAAGGGTAAAATAATAGAGAGGAAATGTCGCCTATGCTAACCGCCGGATCTTAAAGTAAAAGTATGCAAAATTTGAATAGAATCAGACAAACGGTGTAGATTTGTATAGATAACAGACAGACAGAAATTGAGTTTTATAGGTATAGATAAAATTAATTCCTTATTTAAAAATATTCACGACAAATAAACTGATGTATTCCTATTGTTAAACAATGATGTTCCAAACAATTGATGTAATGAATATAGTATATAATAAATACAAATATTATTTTAAAAGTTGCTAGAAATCGGTTTTTTCACACATACCCATTGTACAAATTTTTCGTTAAAAATGTCAAAATATTAAATTTAAAGCAAGATTTCCCCCATATATGTCTGAATATTTCTCATAGAAACTTTACGTCCGTAATGATGTTTTTATTCTGAGAATATCGGAGAAAATCCGACACAATGAATAGGTATTATATTTAAAAAAGACAATATTAACTTCAATAACAACAAAATATCTTTGTGGTAACATTATCCATATATAATAAGAAGAAAATACTTTGTATTAAACCATTATTTATTGAATTATCAACATATATTGTAACGAAATAGCGAAAGGGATTACGTACAGAATCCCTAGTGATGTCATCGAAACCTCCAGGACCTTCCACTACATTCTGGAACACCTGTAAAAGTCTAAAAGTTACGAGAACCTACTCCTAAACAGAAGAATAATCTAATAGCTTTGATAATCCATTTTTTGGATATAAATAGCGTGGATCTAGGCTGCCACTGGAGTTGTCATTTTTGACAGTTCTTTCGATGCGAAATCGGCCGCGATGTATGCGCCCAGCGTGTCCAGTTGTGAATTATGAAGCGATAAATAAAGCAAAAAATTGAGCGAAGAATTGGTGAAATAAATCAGAGCGGTTAATACGAGCGAGAATTGGATGGAATATTCTAGTGAATGTTAAATGCGTGTCACTCAGAAATAATATGGTGTTCATTTATGAGTGTCATACTGCAAAATAGTGCAATTTATAGAATAGTTTTATGTTGAATTTGTGTGACATTTTACATTTTGTAATTAATTTATCATTAATTAATTAATCGCTAATTATTTTTCAGTGTTTTCATTCATTCATCCCGCAGCCACGCCACGTGATAATATCAATAACTATTCTGAATTTACTGATTATCTTTTGGAAACAGACCATTATTTTGGTAAGGATATAGAAATTTTATATATAGATTATATAAGATTACAGTTAGATAAATGGGAAATTTTAGAAAGTAGTAAAGATGTTAACAGAAAAAAAAACATAAATCATAATTTTTTTTTTCCAAAAAGTTGCCAATTAACTAAGAACAAATGTGATATCAATTTATTTTCTTATTATTGCATTAGGTATTTTTTATTTTCGTTAATGTCTACACTTCAAAATATAATTTTGAGCATACGTTGTATCCTGACAAAGGGACCATTGGCCCCAAAACAAGTTAATAATTCAATAAAAAGCGGTTTAATGCAAAGTGTTATCTTTTTATTAAGAAAATAATAAGCCATTAGTATAAAAAGTTAAAAAAACGAGGAAAATATACTGTAATGAGGCTAAAAAAAATCACGCACTCATTTCAAGTGGCAGTTGTTTGAAATGATCAAAACACTACCGAAGATTCCAGAACGACCTAGCGTAACCTGCGGCTTACGAGAAGCATCGAGAAACATCTACAAAAGCCTGGAAGCCACGAGAAAGTTCTCGTAAACACTGGAAACGTCTGGAGGTTTCGATATCAGGATTAGTCAATATAAATAAGACCGCACACGGGAGTAAGGATGGTTGTTGTTTTTGGGCGCGCTTGACA
The DNA here is from genome assembly GCA_016648135.1 of Agrypnia vestita. NCBI lineage: Eukaryota > Metazoa > Arthropoda > Insecta > Trichoptera > Phryganeidae > Agrypnia > Agrypnia vestita. Next base: position 5,971 of record JADDOH010018358.1, read on the forward strand.
GCGTCATGGAAGCGAACGCAGCCGCGATTTGCGAAGGCCAGTGGGGCCAAGCGAGCGGTTATTCGACAGCGAGAACTCTGGAAAGTTCTTACGTAGCGAAATAAGTCGAAGCGAAATAATACGTGAGGAAATTATATAGAATGTTTTAGTGAATAGTGAATAAAGTGTTAAAGCGATTTTAAAGTGTCGATTTACGATTGATAAATTTACGAAACAGTTTAATTTAAATAACAGCTTTAAGTCAAATAGTGTTAAGTGACTTTGTACATTTGACTAATTAATTAATCAGTAATTAATAAATTCTGTAATGAATTCCAGCGTTTTCATTTATTCCTCCTGCGGCCACGACACGTGATAATACAATGGAGAAGCGTCACAATTATGGGGACAGAGCCTTTCATATAAATGTATCCTTTGAATTGTTGGAGCATTGTTTCCAAGTAAATTGATATTAAGGCACGTGGAAAACTGTGCATGGAGTTCACAACCAGGAGTTGTATTCTCTTAGTAACAGCAGGCTGCATAATAAGCATGAATTATTCGTCAGAGGACACATATTGAAGTGCAGTATAATTAAATAATAAATGCTATTGTATAACAATACGACTCATCTACCTTTCGTAGAATTCCGTCTAGCCAGCTGAACGTTTGTGCTTCTGACAAACTTACCTTATTGTCAAGTCATTTATTATTATTAAGTCAAAAATGAAACAGAGCCCGATATTATTTGGCTACAGTGAAGAATACAGTGGAAACTCCGTTTTTTCTGGAGATAAGTTAAGTTTAAGTTTGAGTGTTCCCGGTCATATTATTGATGGATTTGTAAATACATTTGCTGAAAAACATAAACTACGTATGTTCAGTTTATCAAGAACATAAAACTTACTTTTATTCACAGATGGAACATCATTGATCAAGATTTATTAAAGAGACGAAACTATTTATATGGGAAAATAGGCTTACGAGTCTACTGGGTGTTTATAGGGCTTACGACCCATCGCACGGCTAGCTTAAGTGATCACTCTACACGATATAACGTTCACCAATTCAACCCATGAATGACTACCACATCTATAAAATTTTTGGAGGTTCTATAAACGTCAACAATAATGTTTTGATAACTCGTTTCTTATGCGACTTGTATTTGCTACTGCCATCTGTCCAAAGTTCACAAATAAACGACTTTCAATAAATTTATAGGTGTGGTATTTATTTGTGGGTGGGATTGTTGAACGTTACATTGTGTAAAGTCATCACTTAAGCCAGCCGTAGGTCGTCTTCTTCTTCAGCCTTCATCTCTCCACTGCTGGATATAGGTCTCTTCCATATCCTTCCATCCTTCCTTGTTATTTCCTAATTGTAGCCATTTCTTTCCCCCCACAGCGGTTATATCGTCGGCCCATTTCTTTTGCGGTTTTCTGACGTCTCTTTTATTCTCCCAACGTCTCCACTTCAGAATTCTGGGAGTCCATCCTGTAGTATCCTGCTTTGCAACATGTTCTGCCCATTGCCATTTTAGCTTCACTACATGATCCATGATATCCACTACTCTAGTTCTGCACCTAATATTATCATTTCTGATTTTTATCTCTTAGGCTTACTCCAAGCATGGATCTCTCCATGGCTCGTTGCGTGCATTTGAGCTTTTCTACATCCTTCTTTGTAAGGACCATTATCTCCCCTCCATACGTCATCACTGGCAGTATGCACGATTCTAAGGCTTTTCTTTTTAGGGTAATAGGGATCGCTTTGTTCTTGAAAATATGTTTGAGTTTGCTAAAAGCATCCCAGCTTATTCCTATTCGTCTTGGTCGCAATAGGTCATAAACCCTATAAATACCAATAGACTTCCATACCTAATTTCTCAATTAAATATTTTCGTCTCTGTGAGAAATCTATAATAAATTTTTTTATACTATGTACCAGTTATTGTCAGTACCTTTTATTTATATTCTCACAAAATCCATCTAAAAAAATTATATTTGACGGTACCTCAGTCAGTAAAATACCTCACATTTCGATGTGAAATTCTGTTACTCGTGAAATATAGTAGTTAAATATAACATTTTAATTTTACTCGCATAGACGTAATATTATTTATATTATTTACCGATTTTAATAACCATTAAAATGTTATTACACTTTAGATTTTAGAAATTCGGACAATATATTTTGACATTAAAGATTTTTTTTTCAAGGAAAACACTACTTTATGTAAACCATCTAAGGCAGAGAGACACCTAAATAACTTCAAGTACGATAAGTTCGGTTACTTAAGATTCGTTACTAAGAACAACGTAACTTAGGTTTATTATTTCATTTTAGAATTTTTGATTGATGACGATGAGTTATGTTTTTTTTTCTATTACGAGTAGAGACGGGGAACCTTCTCGTAAACACTAAAACGAAAAAGATTCTTCCCGAGAGTTCGAAACCAAGGTAATCACATATTATTTCAGCGGATCTAGGCCACCGCAAGGAATCTTGTTTTAACAGATCGTTTAGTGCGAAGTGCGTCAAGGACGACGGCCAGGTGTGCCCAGTAGTGAAATTGCGAAGCGACGGATATCTAGCGAAAAAATCGGGGTAGTACTTACCTACATACGTAGCAAAATAAATAAATGCGATTAATGCGTGCGAGAATTGCATGAAATGTTCTAGTGAATGTTTAATAAAGTGTTAATCCACGAGTGATATAAAACGAAATAGTGTGATTTAAAGAATAGAGTTAAGTTTGATTCGTTTTATGTGGCTTTGTGCAGTGAATAATTAATTTGATTTCATTTTGAAATCAGGGAACTCAACTATACCGGAAACACTGCCTTTGAAAAAATTGAAATTTCTGCCGTATACTTCAACTCTGCTGGTCGTTTTTATTATTTTGGTGACACTGAAAATCTACCATATAAAATGTAAATTTACAAAAAAAATCAATCTGATGCTATCTAAATTACACATTAAGTAGTCACAAGGGAATAAATACACTTGAAAAGTATCCAGAAGAATATTCCTTGCAACTTGTTGGTCTTGTGGTTAGGACACTGGCCTCGTGATCCAAAGGTTGCGGGTTCGAACCTCACTCCAGACTAGCAAGTTAGTCTTATTTTCATAGCACAAGCGTTTAGCTTAGTTTGAAAGTAGTAAGAATATTGATGTGACACGTAATTCGTATTCGCATCTCTATTTTAAAAAAAAAAAAAAAACTTACCAGTTTTCTCGTAGAAAACCTTCCAATATAACTCTATGGAAAGCCATCCATTTGCTCAAACAAATCATTTTACTTATTTATAAAAATATAAAAAATACCCGTGGGGTCTACAGATATAAAAAAATATTTTACATGTACACGTATAAAATTTATATAATTAAAATATAGGTCTCATTTTTTTATTTTAAAAAGCCAATATCAGACGCACTCATTTGGATTTTAGTATACTGGATATATCTGGACAGACTAATCACGCCGTTTCCCCGCAGGGGTATGTAGAGAGGATTGAACGCCACACTCTTCTATCCTGGAATACCACTTTTGCTTCGGCCACATTCATACATCTTCTCATACACGTTCTACGGTTGTTGCGGCTTTTAACAGGGCCATCCTCAAATACTTGTAGTACCTGATCGTGCCAGGTCTTTCGCGGACGCCCTCTATTCCTGTTGCCTTCAACATTCGCCTCATATATTTTCTTAACCATCCTTTCCTCGTTCATACGTTCCACATGACCAAACCATCTCATCACTCCTTTCTTTATTCTATCTACCACACTACAGCCAGCATTGCATTCACTTCTAATTTGTTCATTCCTCACTCTATCGACCAAAGATTTTCCACACAAGCGTCTTAGTGACCGCATTTCCACCGCATACAGTCTATTTTCATTCCTCTTTTGCCAATTCCAGGCTTCACTTCCATACATAAGGGTGGACAGAAGTACAAATTTTATTTAGTTTTTGCAGGCGGAAATGACAATTCATTGGAAATGATATCAAATATATATATATAAATTCAATAATGCTTATTGGAATATCTGAGTAAATCTATTTGTGAATATTGTATCGATTCTATTCCTCAGCGTAAAACGATAGATTTTCTTCAAAATATTGGGATGTCTTATATCTTAAACATAAACGAATTTCTATCTTCAAAAAGCAGATAAGTCTTATTTAATGAAAATTGCTTTGATTCATTGAATGGTTTATTTATTTTGGAAGAGATATAATTATTGCTCAAGTTCTGGGAATTTAGTTCTGCAATCACATTTAGCGCGGCCAAATATTAATTTTTAGATTCATATTTTAGGGTGTTCTAAAAGTTTCCGATGAATAAAAACATACTTATAAAAAAGTAACCTATAAAAACCAAGTTTTTATTATACTCCCTTTCTTTGTAAAATATAACAACAATTAAAGACGACTTAAAACATATAACATAACACTAAACTTACAGTAATTTAATATATTTCTAAAATGTCAGATTTTTTGAGCTTTGATAAGACACTTCATGCTTTGAAGATTAAATTCTAAAAACATTTGTCAGTCAATTTAGATTTTCGACATTCGTAGTGAAGTACCTATTATGTATACCGACGGAGTAATTCAAAATTAGAAAATATTCCGCGACGTTATCGGGCCGTCGCTGCTAGTAATCAAACTTTTTTAATGATTCCAATTTGAAAAAACCAATAAAATTTCTAAAAATCCGAAATTAATCTATAATTTTTATTTTTTTTAACGAAAATTTGATAGATCTTCTTGATGATCGCCACTAGTCTACTTGCCGAGTTTCAGCTCGATTGGATCACGGGAAAAGGGTTAAAAATCGATGCAAAGTTTTTTCGACGGCAAGCCGGCAAGCAAGCAGACGCCACGAGTTAAAAGAAAGGAAGTAAAAAGTAATAATGATTTAGAGGTAAAATAAAAAGTAATAGAGTATTTTTTAAAAATCAAATAAAGAATTAAATATTATTCTAATACAAGGCGGTGATTGTATATTTTAATTACCTACATGATACTCATCATGGCGTTGGCAAGAAAATAATGAAATGCATAAATCGACGACTATTGCTAGCTTTATAAATAGTTCAACAGGGCGAACTTTGATGCTTAAATAAATTAAATAATAATATAATAACATAGGGTATTAATAAGAAATATGTCGAAAAATACAAAAAAAATACATTCAATATACAATATACTAAGATTACAGCGTACTTGCTGGGTGTATGAGAGTTACCTGTAGGTAATCAATAATTGGCATCTCCATAACCATTTTATAATAACAGGTTTAAAAGACGCAAGCATCGGTGAAAATAAATTAAACACACGGTAAAAGTTATTTTCGGATGAAATTTCTTCCTTCGCAACTTTGACGCTGCGGAACGCTGCTACAATTGTATATAAAATATGCACTTATCAAACGCACTACGCGGATCATCAGTCATTCGCTTCCTCGTCTGTTTGGCTCTCCGTTCGCGGAACTTACGTCAACGTAAAATCGGTGACGTCGCGTCTCGTGTTTTTGAATGCAACGCGCCACATTCGACGGATTGTCCGCACGTATTTGCTCTTCGCGTGGTCCGCCGCGGAATATTGTATGTGATTGATAAATTCGGTTGCGGATTTGACGCGACCGAAAAGACGCGGCGTAATACACGCGCAGTGTGGCGCCGGTCTTACTTTGGAAAATATGCTAAATGCATAAATTCTATCAAATCCATTATTCGATTTGATTTTTTGAAATGCAAATATGAGTGCGCCTTTCAAATAAACACACTTATCTGTGGATTTTCGCCTGCGTTCTGAGTATTTACCATAAATTCAGAATCTTCTATTTTAAATTATTTCTAAATAAATATTTTATAAGACTTATTATGATTACTTTAAAACTGGAAAAAATACCAAAGAAGATATAAAAATGTATAAAGATAAAAATCATGCAGTAAATGTCTTCACCGGGTAGACTCTGACCAACCAACGGGAAATGCGCAAACATACTCTTATATATTACTTACAACATACACCAC
>JADDOH010018361.1:0-16294 GCA_016648135.1 Agrypnia vestita
ACTCAGACTGATTCTATATCCACATGCTCGACGCTAGAGACGCGCTCACCTGAGGACTACCGGACGTGCTATTGTATTAGAAGAGTTTTGCGTAGACAAGGACAAAAAGATGCTGATGATGAAAGCTCTTTGCTGTGTGAACATAGCATCGACGATTATGTGTAAGTATAAAATAAGTGTTGAGTTTTATTTTGAATTTTACAGTGTGCAAAACTTTAAAGTGTTTTCCCCACATCTCACGTTTTCAAAGTCGGTGTCCATCATAACTTCAAAACTACTGCACCGATCCTTTTGAAATTTTGAACACTATTTCTGTACATAATTTACGAGGTAACGCTGGAGACTTTTTTTCAAATTTGTTATTAATTTTTATTTTTTAATAACAAATTAGTCGATATTTTTTGCAAAAAATCGCGTTTTTCCCTTCAAAGTGTTCCAAAAAATTGAAAAATTGAAATTTCAAAAAACTCTCCCAGCGTTACCTGGGAAAACCTATTATCTAACGAATGAACTTTGATTTTTTGATTTCAGATGATCTAGCACCAAGTTATGATGGACACCGCAATTCTACTTTTTTCCGAGACACGTCCGAATAATTGCTGCCATTGCCGTATTTTTTAATATTTCGTCTTGAAAATTTTACACAATATTCTTCAAATGTCATACTTTAATGTACCATTGATTTTAATAAAGAGATTTTAACTGTGTCGTCACAAAAAATTCACAAAAACATGCCTTTTTTGTACGAATTAACCTTACCCCCCCCTTAAACACAGAACAGGGATATAAAGAGAGGGAAAACCGGTTGCTAAAAACATTTTATCTCATACTCCTTAATAAATTAATTCATACTCTTTTGTAGTGAATTCGTAAACAATGTTCTAAATCTCGAAGAAAAAAAAGAGAAATTACAGAATATTTTACTAACAGTATCACATATTTCGCATTAGCGAAAACTATTTATATTTTCATGAGTGATTGCCCTGTAAATTGTACTGCTTTTAATTATGTAACTTTTCCATTCTTCAGGGCACCATTCTCCTACATAAAGTTACAAAATCCAATAAATAAAAATACTTACACTTTAGACAAATCTCAGAGAAGTGCACACTATTTGGCACCAGCATGAGACTCCCTATCCCCTCGGGAGCGGCTTGTTCTCTAGTCAGGTAGCAAGTAGACTCCTCGTACTCTGGCGCGCCCGAGAAGGAGGCTATCCTGGAGCCGGGCTGGAAGTCGAATGAGGAGCAGGCCCTCACAAGGTTATTGGTGGCCGTGCGATCCCTCAAGCATAGATCCTGGCATTTCTCTAAAACTCGGAACGGTGGCGCTGTATCTCTGACCTGAATGAAAAATGATGGTTGCATTTAGGGCCAATTTCATGTCCTTGTAGTACAACGGATGTTATACAAATTTTTTGATAATAATTGTTTTGTTATTGAGCTTTTACCATTCACTCACTTCAGATAGGTGTATTCGTTAACATTGAACGTATCGGCCTTTACGGATATTTCTACTAGGTCAGTGTTTCTTTGTTTTACTAACATATTAACACATAAATAACTGTTATTTAATTACCAAAATAATGAGTTATTGGAGGTAAAGTAATTAGACATTCCTTTTGTGAGTTAGAGTCCATCTAATTTTCACAATCATCTTACCACATCATCATCGAATCCCTGCAGTTGTTGGTTGGGAAGTCTCTCGTACATTACTCGACCAGATCCCTGGTTGCACGTTGTTTGACCTGGAAAATGGATACACTATAAGGATAAAGCTTTAAAAAAGCACATTCTATCATCTGGCGATGGTTGATTATTGTGTACCAGTTATTTTCAACCTGTTACCATAAAATGAAACGAACACTCAGTTTCTGGATATCGTAAGAACCAGTTCCAAATTATTGTTTTCTCCGGTCTGTTTTGCTTCTCACCCGTGAATTATAAATTGTGTTTTATTTTTCCTTTTCTCTGTTTATCTGTTTTGTAATCTTTTTGTAATCTGTGTTTTTAATAAAGAAATTAATAGCCAATGGGGGAAAATTTAAGATGGCAGCCGTTCGGCCTACTTGTTTTTTACAACAACGGATCACACGGTTGCTCTTAGCATTTAAAAAATACCGATACTAAGGGGCAAATGAGCAGGACCGATATAGATGTTTTTGCTTCTAAAACGATCCTGGATAATCAGTGGGACTACCTTCAGTTCCATGGGATCAAAAAATACAACACATTTTTATGGGGAAAGAACAAGAGAGTATGTTTTCCCTTGAATATTCGTTAAACTAAATTAAAAGTCGCACGATATATTGCAGAGTTAGAAAATCGCAATGTTCAAATAAAAACAGTGTGCAACAAGCTTATTATATATAAAATGTTTTATTTTAAATTTATAAACATGTATGTAAAAGTTATTTGTCAAAATCGTTATCCTAATTTGGCAACTTTGATGTAAAACTGCTGTGCAGTTTGGCATGGTATTGTAAAGGTAAAATTGTAAACAAATAAATGAAAAGTCTTTGTCGAATACGCAAAATTAGCCATCTTTGTCATCTAATGACATCACTTAAAAAAAACATTTCCTCGATCGAACGAAATTAGATTTGATAATTAATAAATGACAAAATTTGCCATCAATTGATGTTCGCAATTTCTTTAGATAAACGGATTAATTTGATATAATAATACTAACATAAAAATGAATATATATTTACAATGGCTTTACAGAATGAATTTATAAGGCTAGAAAAACTATTCAGCGAATATGACAGTAAATATGCCAGGTGGAAGCAGGTCCTTCCTTACCTTCGGCCATACTGATGAGTGTCAGGACACTGAAGGCCTGCATGACTGCCGAAAGGGGCTGTCGTCTTCTTTTCATCTTACTGGGCTGTGTGGAGGTCCTTCGCAATACTCTGGGGTCTGTTATAACTGCTGCAGCATTTCCTCCCTGCAAATCATAAGAAATCCTCATAAATACAAAGTATCGAAATAATTGGCTATAGATCTACATTGTGAATGAAGAAGGGAGATAAAAATTGGGTCTGTGTATCACCAAGAAAGCTTCGTGACATTTTTTATTTTTTTATTACAAAACATAGTTTTAATCCATCCATTTCGAAGATTATATTATAAATATTATAAATTAAAGTCAATAATAGATATAAACAAATTTAAATGAGAAAAAAATTCTCGTGTTTACATTGGGGCATTGTTATTGTGATATTGTATTATATATTGCGGGATTGTTTCACATACAAAACTAACCACTTATAGTAATCCACCTCATACAGGATTACTATTATTAATACACGACCTCACAAACACTCGCTTATAAGGAACTTTACGTTTGTTTTCTCAAGTAGGTTTTTTATTTTGATTTAAATCTTGATAATTCACTTCCACTTTTAATTCACGTGGAAAATCATTAAAAAATTTAACGCCACTGTATGTGAAGTGGTGCTGGGCTCCACTAGTCCTGAACCTGGGTACTGCAATGTTCCCAACCGACCTCTGTCTGTTACTAAAGCAGCTTCTTTTCGATGCATTATTGCTGAAGCGTATTTTGTGTGTTTGGAGAAGAGCACATTTTTCATGAATTTCATTTCATCATATATTGAAAAAGTTGAAAAATCCTGTTGTTACAAACTTAAAGGCTTTTAAAATATATTTAATAACTGCCTTTCCACGGGCAACATTTATTTAAAAGCCCCACCCCATCCAAATATTCTATACCGTAAAATGAACTGGTGAAACTCAAAAACACGTTTTCAACATCTTTATTTTTATCTGTTTATTGCTAGGATAAGTCTTACGAAGAGGTATATCAGCTTTCTCAGCCTCACGACTGTACCATTTATTTGCTCTTTCCACATTAAATTACCTTCAGCTATGACTCCCGAGTACTTGATACTATTCCAAAGAGAGATACTTAACATTTTTCATTGTTTTGAATGAAAATTTATATTGATGTTATAGGATTATCTTTTTTGGTTAATGAAAATGGGGTAATCGTTTTTTTTCTGTATTTATAGATAGAACAGTTTTGTCAAGTCAAGCTTTCAGCAGGTTACCAGCAGGGATTGTTTTTGAACTTATGTACATCGTTCCAAAATTCTCCTTTTACAATCAGGGTAGTATCGTTGGCATATGATGTAACTTCGATATATAAAGGTAATTTGAACATATTGACATATACAATGAATAGAATGAGACCTATGACCGTCCCCTTGTGGAATACCAAAGTATGAGTAATGAGTCGCTTAGTCTATTTCAAACATTAACTCTCTGACTTCGTTCTGATAGATAGCTTTGAAACCATGAGCGTACCGCTACCCTTATTTTAATCTGGTTATGAGTTTTGTTTCGGATATGCTAATAAAGGCCTTATGTGGATCAATAAATATTCCCAAACATTTTTGCCACTGTCGAAAGTATGATAAATATAATTGTATGTTAGTTTAGCAATTGCATTCTGAGTGCCGCTGATTAAAAACAGCAATTTGTTTTTTGATTATCTTTTCAAATATCTTTACTATATTGAAGGCAGGCGAAAATAGTCTGTAGTTTGTTACTTCTTCGTGGTCACCGAATATGAAAATTTGTATGATAATAGTTTTCTTGTAATTATTTGGAAATATTCCTGACCTTAGACAAGTATCGATCATATGAGCCATGTCTGTCGAGTTCTTTGCTCATGGATTTAATAATCTTAACGGAGACATTGCTGTCATACGTAATAATTTTAGGATACCTGCCTTTATTATTGGTTACGGTTAGGAATGTAGAGAAAGAATCTTCAGTTACAATTTCTTCGTTGTATTCTATAATTTTGTGGTCCGTTGCTATCTTTACGGCTAAGTTTTTGCCGACATTTTAAACAACTTAGCCAAAAAGATAGGAATATTCATTTAGGAGAATTCCCTATATTCCTAGACATGGACAACTTTAAGGAAGTTTTCAAGGAGTTACATTATATTAATCATAGAGCTGATGATGGCAGCTATGAAATAAGAATCAAATGATAAGTCAGTCATTTTCTATGGCGTGGAACATGGACTCTAATGGCAAAAAAGAGGCTAATATTAGAATACACCTAAGTCAAAAAATTGAGTCGAGTTAATGTCCGAGGTTTCTGTAAAATGGAAGCATTTGTGCATCTTTTTGTCCAAGGTACATGCGGCACAATTCCTTCCTCCACTCCATAACAATTCTTCAAAATATTTCATCAATATAATATTTCGTCCAGTTGAAATCCTTCTATTGAGTCATTGGGCGACAAATAAATTTAAAATTTCAATACACTGTGTTTTTAGCTTTACGACTCGTATCCAATACTTGTCTGTCTTCGTTAGAAGCCCAAGATCTAATTAATGGAATTTTGCTAATTTGATTGTTAAAAATGCTTACATTTTAATAAATTATCAACAAAATTAGGTTATTAATAATGTCACTACTAAGGCTACAATAAAATTGTCACCCGGTTAAGCGTTCACCATTTAAGGGGGGGGGGGGTAAGGTTTTTAATTTTTAATTTTTTAGATGAATGTATAACATCGTAAGAATATTGTGTCAAAATTTCAAGTCAATCGGAGCAAAATTGACGAAATTATGAACATTTGAGCGATACTCAGACTGATTTTCTATACCTGCTCGGGCAGCTAAGAGACGCGCTCACCTGAGGACTACCGGACGTGCTATTATATTAAAAGAGTTTTGCATAGACAAGGACACACAGATGCTGATGATGAAAGCTCTTTGCCGTGTGAACATGGCATCGACGATTATGTGTAAGTATAAAATAAGTGTTGAGTTTTATTTTGAATTTTACAGTGTGCAAAACTTTAAATCGTTTTCCCCACATCTCACGTTTTCAAAGTCGGTGTCCATCACAACTTCAAAACTACTGCACCGATCCTTTTGTAATTTTAAACACTATTTCTGTACATAATTTACGAGGTAACGCTGTAGAGTTTTTTTCAAATTTGTTATTAATTTATATTTTTTAATAACAAATTAGTCGATATTTTTCGCAAAAAATCGCGTTTTTCCCTTCAAAGTGTTCCAAAAAATTTAAAAATTGAAATTTCAAAAAACTCTCCCAGCGTTACCTGGGAAAATCTATTATCTAACGAATGAACTTTGATTTTTTGATTTCAGATGATCTAGCACCAAGTTATGATGGACACCGCAATTCTCCTTTTTTCCGAGACACGTCCGAATAATTGCTGCCATTGCCGTATTTTCTAATATTTCGTCTTGAAAATTTTACACAATATTCTTAAAATATCATACTTTAATGTACCATTGGTTTTAATAAAGAGATTTTAACTGTGTCGTCACAAAAAATTCACAAAAACATGCCTTTTTTTGTACGAATTAACCTTATCCCCCCCTTAAGTCAGCAACCTATGCAGTTCGAGGTAAACAAAAGGTGAGCATAACTTTCGCATCAATTCGTTTTGTTTAACCGAAAAATCGGGTTATTGTTTTGTTTTATACATATTGCGTGATATAATAAATTACCCTTTTCCTGATATTCATTTTAGAAAGATCTGATGCCTTTCCGTAATGATTAGACGTGGCACAATTTCCACATATAAAACAATTTGCTGCTATTAATTATGGCAGAAGCACGATCCCCACAGCAGATCGGATCGTAATTAGGCTAATAATTAAGAATAACAATGATGTTCAATTCGATCCGCTTCGTATAATATCAAAAATTGTTTGTGCTATTTACTGCATATCTGCATCTGAAGGTCATCTAGTTTTACGCTTTTCATCTGTAAAAAGCGTAAAATTGCGCCTGCGTTTAATAATATTGTACCTGCGTACAGTATTATTTCCAAGGATCGAAATACCATAATATTGTACGTGCGAACAATATTTAGTGTTTATTGTCTTGGTCCCTAGAATTGGCTTAGTTATCGTTATGTTACTTATACAGTAAAGAGGTACCAAGAAAAAATCTATAAGTTAAGCGAACTTATAACTGTGAAGTGAAGGACATGTTGCATACTTTGGACACATCCTCTGCAATGAGAAGGAGAAGATAGAAGACCGCAGAGATATAGGGTAGAAATATGTTACTGTAGCTACGCAGCTATCTCACACAAGTACAGATTGAACTCAAATCAAAGTGTTTGTGATCTTGCATACTCTTACAGGAAAAGTCTCCGGCCTCCGATGCAAGATAGCACGTGTATTTTTGTGATACGTTTTTTCAAAGCGATATAACAAATGTGGTCCAAAAATCGGCGAACTAATAAAACAAAACTATCGAATAGATTATAATCGATGGAAAAAGGAATCTTCTTAGCAAAAGCTTCGCACTGATAAAAGACGGGTTGACCATCTCCAAACTCGATGCCGTCAGAAGAATGGCATGCAAGGGATGAATGAGAAGAGCTGATGATGGAGATAGTGAAAGTTAGTTATCCTTAGGGTAGGCCTTTCCAGCGGCAAAGAGACACAGGTTGATAATGATAAAGAAAGTCTAGAATTATCTGTGCAAACCATTTCGTTACATGATTAGGTAATGAGATATTATCGTTAGTCCCCATACACAAGAAACAAAATCAAACAATATTACGTAACATCTACAAATTAACATAACAGAAAATTTTATACACAACATAAATGTGGGAGACATTTTATCAGATGTTGCATCCCAAAATACAATGGAAAATAACTAGAAAAGGAGCGGGAAGAAGGAGAACATATCTTGGGACTATGCTTTGGCCTGTGGTGGAGGTTTTCCGGACCGCGTTAAATAGAGTGATGATTGCGAACGTCATATCGAAGTTATGTAAAAAAAACGAATATAATTGACTGACAGTAATATATGGCAACTAAGCCCGAAAATAAATTCTACACGAGAAGTTGTCCAACAACCACAAAAATCTGTGATGCGAATTACGTGACCAATTTACTATCATTTATCTCGCTGAATAAAATTGCAGTAAATTAAGTAATTTACGTTCTCATGTAACATCACAAGTTTGCCTACATCAGTGAGAGTGCATGCACACGCCATGCACACAGCCGTGCATTAACAGAATAGAAAATCCCTCGAGCATAATCATATGTGTATTCCTCAATGGTTTCCGGCCTTTTGTGGCGCTTCTCCGAAGAGTGTTTCGGTTGTGGCCGTGAACCATTTCGGCTGCAGAGGTCGGCGGCTGCAGCTTGCGGGTTCTGCAGATGACCAGCGCTGGGACAATGGGTGAATTATGGTAGAACAAAACGTGGCAATTGGAAATGGAATTTTCACGCTGTCCCCAAAGGTCGTCGGTTAAATTTTAATTGAGATGGTGGCATTCTGTGTGTACCGTTGCCGCCGGAAATGGCGTCATCCTAAATTGTTTAAAGATACTAATTACTGTGTAACGTCATGACCCACACGACCTCGTGTGCTTTCATGCCTTTTTATTGATTACAAAATAGCAATTAGACCGTAATAATTGGAATTCATAAAATAGTAAAGAGAGCAACATATGTCCACGTCAATTATCATTGGAACTCATTAAACAATAAAGAAAGCAATCTATAACCACGTTAAATGCCTTTGGAATTCATAAATCAGTAAAAAGGGCAATCTATAATGACAACAATTATCATTTGAATTTATAAAACAGTCAAGAGAGAGCAATCTATGGCCATGTCAATAATCATTGTAATTTGAGAAACACTTCTAAGTTGTGTTCTGTTTTCCTTGTATTGGATGAAAATTCAACGCTGGTTTCCGAATATAAGATTCTTAAAAAGATATTTAGACCTAAGAATGAAAACGGTGTATGGCATATGCTGCAACAATGAATTGTACCCAAAAGTGGCTGATGGATGCTGGTCACATTCAACGCATGGGTTCAGAACAGCCGAGTAGAAGGCATTTGAAGAAAAAACCCATTGGGCAGAGGAGTGTCGGAAGACTCAAGCTGCGAAGATGGGCTTACATAGATGGTGACACAATATATCAATTATGTCTTCTATCCTTTGTTTCCTATTACCACTGCTGGCTCTAAAATCCCTGGCTAACTTGGCTTCCTCAAGGAGTCATTTTGCTATATTCACTTTAATGTTTATTTACCTTTACTTTTGGTCCCTATTGCACCCCTGAGACAGTGATATGGTTTGCGCGGACTTCTTGCCGTGCCGCGCGAGTGCATTTTCTTTGGCTTCATTTGCGGCGAAACAAGAAAGCCGCTTTAGCATGCCAATGCCAATCTGGAATGCAAACGAATTGGACCGATATGGGAGCTCTTACTCATAGAACGGCCCTGGGTCTGTGGTAGCTCCCTCTTTATTGGCCTCCTCAAGGCAGATATCTCTTCAAGAGCATTATTACTCCATCTTAATTTTGGCCTTTCAAAGCTCCTTTGCCCTGTTGGTCATGTATTCAGCAAGAACTTCGGTGTTTGTTATTCAGTCATTATTTCCACGTAAGTCAGTCACCTAGATTTTCCCAATTTTGTTGTTGTTGTGTTGTGGCGCTTAACTTCTTAATTAGAGTATAGAGCTCATTATTGTAGCACCTGTGCTACAAAGTTCATTTATCTATAACCGGTCCAAAAGTACGACTCAAAATTTTCCTTCCAAAAACAGTTTTTCCCAGTCAGCACCCATGTTACATCTTCATATGTGAGGACCAATCTGATGAGCGTTTTGTACACAAATATTTTAGTATTTCTGGACAGTTATTTGGCTTTTATCTGATTTTGGAAGGGGAAATAACAATTCTCTCTCACTACATGCTTCTGGATCTCTTCTGAAGTGTTATTCTTGTATTATCAGAGATTCAAGGTACGTAAATCTTGGTACCTTTCGAAGTTTTGGCTTCCACACGAGCATGGTTTGTTGGACGCATCCAACGGCCATATATCTGGTCTTCTGTTGACTTATTATCAGAAACACGTTATTGGTAGAATTTTCAAGATTAATAAATGCGTTTTTGCAATTATCTCTATATCATCACCCTTCTTTACAACATTAACTAAAGTAAACTTGAACGGGAAAATATGCCTTTTGTCTGAGCAAATGACTACAGCGAAGAAAGGTGTAGATAGATTTCAGTTGTCGGGATGCCTGAAGAATTTTTGTAAAAAAAGTAACCCATAAAAACCAAATTTTTACAATACTCCCTTTCGCTTTGAATCAAGTTTCGTGTTTATACACGCGTCGGGCTAATTACGCAAATAGAATGATTCCAATGTGAAAAAACCATTAAAATTTATAAAAATCCAAAATCATACTATAATTATTAATTTTTTTAAGCGAAAATTTGTTATACGAGTCTACCTGCAATGTTTGATCTCATGATGATCAGCTCGATTTGATGACGATTAAAGAGTTAAAAATCAATCCAAAGTTTTTTCACCCGGCAAGCAAGCAGACGCTACGAGTTAATATAAAGGGAGTAAAAATAAACCTGGATAGAATGTGCCACCATTGTATTAAAATATGCCTACAGAGTTTTAATATGGCGCTACCGAGGTATTTTTCGATTATTTCAAAACCAATTTTTGGATAATGTGAGTTTGATTGACCTGTGGAAAATTGTGTGACCATCTCACCATCAATGTTGTCGACCTTATCAGGCTTGCGAATCATATGACGTGCATGCTTCTTCGGTAGTAATTCATTTCCATGGATTATTCGTTTTATACACTCTTGCGGCTGAGGGGCCCTATTCCCATATAGATTTTCTTTCTCTTTTCCACTTTTCTTCTCATAATTTTTTCAATTACAGTGCCCTCCGTTTTACCCGGCACAGTGTACAAAATTGCACACGATCATGGACCACGATTCTCCAGTTATCACTACATAGGGAGCACCTCTTATGTATTTTAATTCTTGTTGTTTGTTTGAGTGTAATCCTTTGAAACTTTTTTCTACAACAATATGATTGGTAATAACTCAATCAGGATAAATCTTAGAGTAATGATGTTTACTTTTTTTAATTGATGAATTGTGTCTACATATTTTTTATAATAACTTTTATTTCCGAAAACTGACTACTTTCCGAGTAATCTTTCAAAACATTTTTACACTTTCGTAATTTTTTAAAGTTTTATAAAATAACTTTTAAACTATTACTTTAACGTAGTAAATGGTGAAAAAAACGTAGACAATATTATAACTATTCAAATAAAATTAAAAACAAAGAAATTCGTTCAGTATTTACCGAGACACAGCGAAAAGAAAAAGTACTCGTCCGCCATCTTAAATTGCTCCCCCCTCCCCCTTCCACCACTTTGGCACTCTACGACCGACAGATTCGTATTTAAGATGTCATAAGGAATCCATCGATACCAGTCGTAGGTATTTAGAAGAGTTGCAGATAGAATTTTTTTGCTTGTACTACAGTGAACCGCATTAACAGTCGATGCCATTTCATTCGGATTAGCCCCACTAATACACGTGTTCGGATAGTTATAGTTTGCATTTGTTTTCAATATTTCTGTTTTATTTTTGTAAAACGTTAGACATCTCTATTAAATTAATTTATATAGAATATGAAAAATTCATTCTCTTTAATACAAGACAAATAAAATGATTTTGGAAAGGTTTTTTTTTTTATGGAGTTCATGTTTTGCTGTTTGCAGATGATCTTAAAATATATAAAGCGATCTCAAACATAAACGACTGTATTACTTTGCAAAATAACCTAAATCTGCTTTATACGTGGTGCTGCAATAATGAACTGTATCTTAATGTGAAAAAATATAAACGAGTAAGTTTTAATAAAAGAAAAATAAAACCATATATCAATACTGCATTAACCATATTGATCTATATAGTCACAGTTATTCGGGATTTGGGTGTATTTTTCGAGAAAAACTGTCCTTTATTCAACATTATAACGAAATTCGCAACAAAGCAATGAAATCCTTAGGATTTGTGTTAAGGACCGTAAAAAACTTTAATTCACTCCGCTCTCTTCTACATTATACACATACATTGTAAGAAGTACATTGGAATACAACTCAACTTTGTGGTCTCCTTACGATGATACATACCCTAGGGAAATAGAAAGAGTACACCACAAATTCTTGAGATTTATAAATTTTACAATGCATATTCCAATAGAAAGCATAAATTATGATAATTTAATTTAAGTAGGTACTTCATTTGTATATCATACAGAAGAGATGTCAGCGACACACAGTGGTCGGAAAAGACAATCTGAGCGAGCGAAATTATTATAGTGTTTATTTGTGTTCTACACCCATTAAATAATAATAATAAACCAATTTAAAGATATAAAAAATTAAATAAATGTAGTATTGAAAACTTGATTATACCACCTAACCACACTTTATATTTAATTCTAAACTTGTCTTTATGACGTCCACAATTGATCCACTTTCGACGTATTTTCCCACAAAAATTTAACAAATTTTTTTATTATACCTTGTTGTATTAATCGCCCTTAAAACAGCTTTTTACTTCCTTTAGAAAAGTCTCGCTCCTTTAACCATACTCCAAATAGTTTTTTCCTTGGTAATCCGAGAGCTGGAAAATAAATAAGTTCTGAATACAGGCGTACCGAAGTGCGCTCTGATTGATTTTAAATCTGTAGCCAAGGTATTAGAGAACGATAGTTTACAACAATTAGAATCAATACAGGTCAATCCCAGTATTGGCAGTCTAAGGCATGCAGAAAAAATTTACGATATTTCGTTAAAAACGAATCGTGGCTTTGTAGAGTATTAATTGGATTATATTTAAAAAAAGTTACCTAAGTTTATCGATTCCATAGTTCGAAGAACAAAATTCAAAAATATAAACACACCGCTTTGGTACAAACATTCGTATCCGACTGACAATAACTCAATTTTATTTTTTTGCAACAACATGTCACTACCTGCTCGACTAGACACGAGGGGTTTATTCTAGGTAATTGACTATTAGTGGGACTTTATTACCCAAGGAACTAAATTTATTTCGCTGCATTATTTTTATTACGACTTTAGTTTTTTGAATTTTGCGCGCACAGAATCTAATTTCAAACCTTTGTGCGACATAGTGTTCCTATTTAAAATTATTAAAAGTATGTTGGACTGCTCTGAACTAATTCAGATGGTATCGTATAATATAATAAGACAAACGAGACATCACGAAGTGTTCTTTGTAGGGACCCACAGTAATAACTATGCATTAAATTCATGGTTAACACGCATGCATCGCCTTGGAAACAAATTTTCGAAATTTTTAGACATTTTTCGTTGCAGGAGCATACCCGAATTAAAGAATTACTTAGACTTAGAATATACCAATAGAATTAAT
The DNA here is from genome assembly GCA_016648135.1 of Agrypnia vestita. Taxonomy (NCBI): domain Eukaryota; kingdom Metazoa; phylum Arthropoda; class Insecta; order Trichoptera; family Phryganeidae; genus Agrypnia; species Agrypnia vestita. The sequence goes on from JADDOH010018361.1 coordinate 13,290, forward strand.
TACAGTTTAATGGACTAATTATTAATTACATTGTTTCGTTCGCCATGAATTATATATATTTATTTATTTATTTTAAAGTGTCCCAATTATTGTTCATTTCCCTTTTAAATATGTTTTGATTTTATCTTTTATATATTTTTTTTGGTTTATTTTATCTTCTTATCTTATTTATCTGGTATATAGGTTTAATTATCTTTATTTTAAAGGTCTCTAATTATTTTAAAGGTGTCTAATTACTGTTTGCTTGTGTACTAATCATCGCGTCCATTTGTCCATTGTCTATTTCTATTGTTCATTTATTTTATATTATTTATTTTATACTGTTCATTTATCTTAAATATGTTCTATTTATGTTATTATTTTTAATTATTTAATATAAAACGTGTTTTACGCCAGGTGTATAAAAATCCTTTTAATTTTCTTGTACTGTAAAAGCCTTTTAGGGCGTTGATTATTAATAAATAAATAAATAAATAAATAAATAAAAATAAATAAATTTTGTTTGACTTGTATTAAAGCGGATGAATTTTTCATATTCGATATAAGTTATTTTTATAATAGTGCAATATTACGCTGAAAAAAAGTCATAAATATTGAAAAAAAATGCAATCTTTGAAATGTCGTGTATCTATATATCTAACTACTGATATAAGGTCATGGTTGCTTGAACATTTTTGACACATAATTAAGGCAGAAATCGGCAATTGTATTAACTAACTTATTTAACGAAACTAACATAAAAATGCTCTCAGGTTTTCACGGCCGTTCAGAATCTACGTTGTATAGTTTTCTGGGATATTCTGCCGTGTATATATGACCTTTCTGGCCGACGTTTCGGATCCCTTTGCAGGATCCATCATCAGGGCCGATGTCATGATGACACACATACACGGCAGAATATCCCAGAAAACTAAACACAGAAGAAACTAACTTCTTCTTCTCGTGCCCTGTCCGTTTACCGGACGTTGGCTACCATGTTGGCTATGCGGACTTTGTTTACCGCGGCCCGGAACAGCTCCACAGTAGACTGGCCAAACCACCGTCTCAAGTTTTTCAGCCATCAAGTCCTCCTTCTTCCAGGGCCCTGACTTCCGGCAATTTCCCCTCCATTATGAGATGCGTATTTCTCTGGATGTCTCATCACATGTCCTAGATAGTTTGTCCTAGGTAGGTGAAGTTTTCGTATTTTTATTGAGAAATGATTATCGTAAAAAGACCCTGCAATGGGATCCAAAAAGGTCGTAAATACCCCAGGAGACACAAACCAGAAGATTCTATAATTTATCTTAATTAATTATTATCCCTCTGCGGACATAATCCGCCAATTGTGTTCTCAGAACATACATATAAAAATATTGATAAAAAATTAGTTCATTCACTCGTCGCAGTACCAGTTGCGAATGAACCAGATAGAATATGATCTCATATACTAATTGCACAGGTGAAACCCGCGGTGCCGTGAGCGGCCGCTGGCGCTCGCGTCGCCCGGCCGCCGGAAGCGCGACTTCCGCCCCTTTGTGCCGCGCAAATTATTCATGGCTGTGGCCGCTTTTCAAAATGGAATACCGCCGGCGGGAGATCATTTTTAGAACACGAAATCGATTTATGTATTTCGCTATTTCATTGTCTATGACGCGGCGCGATTCGCGCGCGGACCCCTTCGTGTCGCGGGGCAATCATTTATCAGCGCGGCTGTTGACCCCACCAGACGCAGATTACCGCCGATCGCGTGTTTATCCGCCGAGTATGTCGCCATTTTATCCGCCGAGTATATCGCGTGTTATCCGCCGAGTATATCGCGTGTTATCCGCCGAGTATATCGGCCGCTTCGTGGAAGAACGCACGAGGATTGCTGAATAGGCAAACCACCATGTTTAGATAGGATGATGTGGTGAGCGGATCCGAGCAACTGTCAATGCAGTTTATCCACTTAATACATTGGCTGCTTCGTGCATCTGTGGGATAGATACTTCACCTACTCCTCATCACCGCTGTCGGCTCTACAACCCTTGATGGGTCTAGGCATCGAAATGTTAGGATTTGTTCTGCGTACAGCCAGGGTTTTCGAAAATACCCGCGTACTGAGAACTCTTTACAACTCCTTGGTGCGCAGTAGACTCGAGAGTGGCTCGATGATTTGGGGGCCACATGAGCTTAAGCACTCACTTATGATAGAGAAAGTACAAAAAAAGTTTCTAAGATATCTCCACATGAGAGAGTACGGGCATTATCCTTGTCTTTACCCAACCGAGTTCCTCCAGGATATGCTTGGCTACAACAGTTTAGAGACTAGAAGGAATGTGTATCTTGATTACGCATTTTTATCGATTGTTGCGCGGTATGATCGATAATCCTGAAATTATGCTAAGCATTGGTTTGTATGTTCCCGATAATTACCTAAGACAGCGTCAGCATATATTGTTTCACATTCCAATATACAGGACCAACCTGCCAATGGTTATGCCTGTTTGAAAAGCTACTGCTATACTGAACAATATTACTCTGGATATCGATCTGCTCCATGTCTATGAGAGGGTATTCCGAAGCAGGATTCTCCTACACCTTTGATGTGAATGATTCTATGTATGTTTAATATTTGCTTTTGTTTATACATGCTTATATAATTCTAACTTATTTATAACATTTACGAATTAAATTTTGTGTTTGTAATGTAAATTTTATATAAAAAATAAATAAATTGAATTGAAATTGAATTGAATTGAATAGGCCTCCTTAAGAAAACTCTTTGAATCTTGAAGGAAGACTATTCCACTGGTCTCGGTATTATGCCCATTTGATTTCAAAAACTCTTTGTTACCTTTAGTGAACATCTCATATATAAATGTTGTTAGCTTATTTTCACTGCATATCTATAATTTTTTTTAATTGTTTTTATTTAATCGTTTTACCTTAATGATAGAACAAAGTTATCAGATTCAATGAGATTGGAATTCCATACAAAAAATTAATTAATCCCAATTAAGGAAGCCAGAGTCCTAGAGAGA
>JADDOH010018362.1:0-39580 GCA_016648135.1 Agrypnia vestita
ATACACACACATACACACACACACACACATATATATATATATATATATATATAATATTAGAAATAAGATTTATATTTTGTATGTAAGAAATAAAACACAAACAAAAGACTATATATTAGAGAATTATACATTTAGACATTGTATATAGAGAGTAAAATCATTCAAACGGAAGCCAACAAAGCGGTTACCAAATGTATGCTTGAATTCTTTTAACACCTTTAGACCCTTTATGGCAGGTTATTGTACATTCTTGGAGCACAAAAAAAGAAAAATCTCTGTCCGAACTTTGTGTTCATTCTCGGCACCGTGAAGTATGAGTACAGTGTTTGCGTACTACTCCTACTTCGAAGAACTGACTGCGCGCACCTGCTAAAGTATTTCTAAAGACAATAAGGAAATTCGATTACATAGTCTGATGAGTTCGCCACCGCTGGCTCGCGCCCAGCCGCACGTTCCGGGGAAGCGGAATGGGGTCAGCGCGCACAATTAGGTCATGGATTATGGATCCTCGCAGCCTGCGAAGCCCGTGTTAATTAAAACAGGTGCATTGTGTTAGCCGGCGCGCCAGCCTGACTGATTAACCCGCGGCCGGGGGCAGGCATCGGAGAGGGATGGCGCAACCCTTTCCGCGACGCCGCGTGGATAACAGAATTGAAGAAATTCCATTCAAATAACTAACATGTCGAATGACGGACCCTCTAGTAAGAAAATTACTTTTCCTGTGATGTTAAAGATCTAGGTGTATAATTTGTAAACAACTTAACATTTCGCCAAAGCCTTTGATACAGTCTACCATGATGTCTTATTGAAAAGGTTGTATGAGATTGGTTTCTCGGATGGTATGCTAAAATTAATGGCGAGCTACCTCCAAAATAGGAACCAATACGTCTCCTACGGCCTATTCGCGTCAGAGTGCTTCTTTACCTTCTCGGGTGTCCCACAAGGATCTAACCTGGGTCCATTGTTGTTTTCGATTTTTATTAATAATATAAAAAATGTAATTTTAAACTCGCGCTTTCTGTTATTTGCGGATGACTTAAAGCTTTTCTTAAAGGTGTCAACTTTGGACGATTTTCGTCTTCTCCAAGCAGATATATCAAATATATGTGAATGGGGAAGACGAAATAAACTTTTGTTTAATGTTTCCAAATGTTCGGTTACATCCTTCACTAGGGCCCAAAAAACTCTATTTTTTCGCTACAAAATGAACGACCAACATCTGACAAGAACATCAAATGTTAGATTTGTAAGCAACCTAACATTTCACGATCACAAAGGCACGATCAGTTGTAACGCTTTGAGAATGTTAGGATTTGTTCTGCGTACTGCCAGAGTTTTCGAGAATACCCGCGTACTGAGAACTCTTTACAACTCCTTGGTGCGAATTAGACTCGAGAGTGGCTCAATGATCTGGGGGCCACATGAGAGCAAGTCCAAAAGAAGTTTCTGAGACATCTCTACATGAGAGAGTAAGGGCATTATCCTTGGCTTTATCCAACCGAGTTTCTCCAGGGTATGCTTGGCTACAATAGTCTAGAGACCAGAAGGAATGTGTATTTGATTACACATTTTTATCGAGTGTTGCGCGGTATGATCGATAATACTGAAATTATGCAGAGCATTGGTTTGTATGTTCCTGATAATTACCTTAGACATCGTCAGCATAGATTTTTTCACATTCCGATACACAGGACCAACCTGCCGATGGTTATGCCTGTTGGAAGAGCTACAGCCATGCTGAACAATACCGCTTTGGACACTGATCTGTTCCATATCTCTGAGAGAGTTTTCCGAAATAGGATTCTCCTACACATTTGATATGAATGTATGTTAATTAAAACATTTTATAAACTCTTCATTTATAACACTTACGACTTGAATGTACTTTTGTTATGTAAATGTTATATACAAAAAATAAAATTGAATTGAATTACTTTTCTTTTTTTAATAGAGATGCGAATACGGAATACGTGTCACATCAATATTCTTACTATTTTTAAACTAAGTTTGTGCTATGAAAATAGGACCAACTTGCTGGTCTGGAGTGAGGTTCGAACCCGAGACCTTTCTTAATTTATTATTGAATCACTGAACACTGGCAAATCTGGACCGCCAGCGCAGAGCATTATCTATGGAAAGAAAACGGTCTACGATAGAGGCGGAGGATGGCATACTGATTCCGTTCTCTGTACTGACTCTTTCTCTCTTCGAGGGTAATTTAGCTTTTATTTATTTTTAAGATAACTGTACATTAAAATACAATTAGCTTGTTGGTCTTGTGGTTAGGACACTCGCCTCGTGATCCAAAGGTCGCGGGTTCGAATCTCAGCCCAAACTAGCAAGTTAGTCCTATTTTCATAGCACAAGCGTTTAGCTTAGTTTGAAAATAGTAAGAATATTGATGTGACACGTATTCCGTGTTCGCTTCTCTATTAAAAAAAAAAAAAATGTTTATAATATGGGGGTAATAAAAAAGCAAACAGTAAACATAATACTATCGTGAAGATGGCGGGTAGTTTTCGGATATTAATCACAATTGAAACAATACTAAATTGGGTTAAAAATGACTCGGCCAACTACGAGTACAACCGATCCAACACAGAGGAGCGCACAGCGAGAACAAGAAGCATGACTTTTCCTAAGCACATAATTTAAAAAAGAAACCTAAATAAGACACATATCTCGTAATATTCCTATCACAATAATAAACATATTTTTTCAATTGGTTGAGCAACTTTGTAGAAACCGGCCAAAATTTTAATGTAAGAGTTAAAGAGCATTTGAGATGTCTGAATATAATCAAGGTTTTTCGGAATTTGCAAATCATTTATTAGAAAATGATCACGGTTTTGATAAAAGCTATTGAAAGTCCTAAATTTTTATCATAACCGTTATTACACATAAATAATTTTGGTCTGAAATTGAATAATTTAGAATCATTAGAAATTAGTAAAGCATGTAAAAGTAAACAAAATATTATCAATAATCAATTAAATTTAACTACTAGTCCAATTATTAAAAAAATTTCCAATAATTTTGTGTAATCAAGAACTTCAGCAACTTCAATTTAAAAATATTTTTTTAAATAATTCAGTAAATCAAAAAACAAAAGACTAAATTTATTTTGATATTGATAATAATAATAATAATAATTGGATAACTTATATAGCGCCGTTTTCGCGAATACTCACCTCAAGGGCGCTTAAACACCCTAACGATGGAAAGGTTTTTCTGAAACAACTAGGTGTAATTAATGAATATAAGTAGATTAAAACAAATAATAATTTATTTTTTTATAAACATTTTATTCAGATTTTAATATTTCATAATATTCTGCAAGATTAATATTTAATTTTGGTATTTCCAAATATATGTTTAAATAAAAATCCTGCTTCTTGCTCTCACTGCACGCCCCTGAACATACGTGAGACGACACAATGTGTTGGGTGGGTTGTACTCGTAGTTGCTACTGCAGTTCAGGTACCCAAAGTTAGAATAAGCTCCGAGCTGATGACGCAACAATGCCCGCATTACACAACCATAAATCAGTTTCGCAAGCGTGCACTACCTGCCATAATACACGCCAAGTGAGCAAAGCTGTCTGCGGTTTGGGTATGATAAAACATTTTACGATATCTCATCACATAAGTGTATAAAAAGCGACGTCCGCCTGATGCCTCAAAATTCGGGAACGGCTGAAAGGATTTTGATGGAATTTTCCATCAAAATTCAGGGGACTCGACCGTGGGGAAGACCTCGAACAAGATGGAGTTACAATGTTGAGAGCGACACAATAGAACTACTACCTACTGCAGCGATGGACGGCAGTGGAGGAACCACTGCTTGAGAAGGCCAACATACTCAATGTAATGATAATGTTCTCCTGGATACCGAACATTTCTTTCATAGGGAAAGTTTTCATCTAGATATCACCACGGTACGAGAAAAATTGTACAATAAAGACGTATTATGTTCAACGTTTGGGAAACTAAATTTTCAGGACAAAGGCATAGAGCAAAAGGTCGCATTCCACGATAGTCACACCACAAATTTAAGTCATGAGAAATACATCAGATATCTACAAAAATTTCATTCTTCGTCCACATAAAAAGATAACTTACAAATACAAACCATTTATCCAATAGCATACTAATAGCGTTCTGTTAGATGTAAATAAACCCGTAAAAAAATATTTTTTTGATTTCAATAAAAAATGTCGTATTACTCTTTCGACATCACAAAGGACGTTGAAAGTTAAAACGTAGACTCGTACATATATTTATTATTACATAAGTGTGCGTAGCAAGAATTTGCTACAAAGTATGATGAAATGAATTATTTTCTATATGCGTCTTAATCGATTTACTTTCATAGTCTGTGAAGGGTGTTTACAACTCGGCGCCGACATTAAAGAACGAAGTGGATTCTAGATATGTTCGCCGGTAGGTAATACACGCGCTTCATTAATATGAAATGACATACACAAGCGATTGATAAATTATATATTATACTAAAACATTCTCCATTGTAGTGGTTATTAAGATCCACGGTCTGATTTTGCCTGTAAAATCTGTGATGAACAAAGGGAAGAATGGAGAAGAATATTAGAATAGAAATTCATGTAATGTTGGCTGTAGCGTAGTAGATGGAATGAAGAAAAGATATCTGAGATGGTTTGGTCACTTAGAACGTATGTACGAGCAAGAAAAGATTGGTAAAGAAAATGTCAAAGATAATATAAAAGAGCATTGAAGGTCCACGAAAGTTCCGAAATGATCAGGTAAACCAAATATTAGAAGATAACCCTGTTTAAAGCTTCAACCATGGAAGAGCGTGCGTGAGAAAAGTGTGGCGTTCTATCTTGTCTGTCTATCCCTGCGGGACAACAGAGTAACTTAGTTTTACTTACTTACCTAGTTTACTTTTTGAAAATGTGGAAAGTATGTGTGAAATATTACGGAACGTGATGTTATTAATATTGTTTTTTTTTAGGTTTTCTAAGTTATAATTCGTTTATTAGGTAGCGGGTGGAAAAGTTTTAGTACATAACTAAAAGTACGTTTTGTTTCAATTATGTGACTAGAGAATTTCGAAAGTTATTTATTTTTTAGGCATTAAGTACTCATTTTAGATTCAAATAAAGCAAAGAAAATAATCAAACAATGGCAAGACAGTGGTAAAGTGGCAACTTACATACGTCAAGTACAATAGGTAAGTACGTACGATATTCCGAGTGAGTCGCAGCTGCGGCTGACCTTGTCTCGAACAACGTCAATATTGACGCAGGAAATATGACGATCTTTCCCGTCCAGCTTAACCCGCGCTTCGGCCTCCGTAGCGAAGCAATCACTCAAACGCAGCGGCACCACGTGTTGCTGCTCGCGGCCTCCGCCAAGGGCACGCCGGATATAGAGACGCGGACAGGCGGGGTGTGATAAAAAGACGCGTCAACATCGGAAACTCGGAAGCGCTGGGAAGCGGGGTTAGTTCGGTCGCGGCGGGGTTAATTCGGACGCGAGTCTCGCGGGCGCCGGAACCGGGAGGGCGGGTTAATTCGAAACGGAGGAAATTGTCCATTAGGACGCCGAAAGCGAACGGACGCGTGTAACAAATTAAATTTACATTTGTCATAAATAAAACGATATTTCACGCTTGCTTAGGGCTGCAGGCGGCAGGGATAATCAGCGGGCTGAACTTCGCGAGCTTCTATCTTATTTAGGTACCATTTAAGAATATGTACTCATGTTTCCAAAACTTATTGCTAATAAAATAGCGAACCGTAAAAAGTAGCGAAGATTGTTCTGGTGTTCTGAATATAATCTAAAATTTATTTTATCATTATGACATTATTTATTATTAATTTATCATAAAAAGTGTGTTGCGAATTATTGCATCTAATAAATCTGCGTGCACCTAAATGAAATACGGGGCACGTTCACCCTTTCACTGTTACCACTCAACTACTAATTACTACACATATTACACTATTCATCGGATACATCGACTGGCAAATGATTTAATTTCACATATCGACATATTTAACATGAACTTAATGTTTTAAAAATCGCTTGAAAGAGCTTCTATCATTAACTTAGTTTATCTGTTTTCACATAAATCTTTTAAATTGGGTTATTATTCTTCTGTTTTAATGACTTTTCCATTTCTTCATCGGGTTTCTACCTTTATATTTTTTCTTGCTTATATTGTTCTATTTTCTTTTTTATATTTATTCATTTATATTTATATTTTTTAAATTTTCTTGTAAACTATGTATCAAATGAATTTAATATTACACACTTGTTGCTGTATCATATGTACTACATTTTGTATATAAAATACCCTTCAGTACAAACTATAATATGAAAGGCTACTAAGCCGTATAAATCTGTAAATAAAATAAAAATAAAAATGCGCAATTATGTCATATTCAAAATGATTATAAAATATTTATACTTTGTCACTCAGGACCATTCATTAGGATCAATAATGACCTGTTGACGATCTGTTTTTTAAAAAATAATAAAAAAATAAAATGTACTACATGCATGTCAAACTTTTTAGCGAAATATTTAACGTTATAGCTTCTTTCTTACCTGATAACATTAATGAAACAATATTAATATGTTAAGAAAATAGTAGGTACTATTCCAGTATGAATACAAGTAGCAGACTTCGATACATGACTGAAGAACCGCTCGGACTTGTCAGGTCGAATAGTGTCAAATATAACAGAAAACTAACGTCAAAGTCGGAATATCATTCGGAGTGACATATATATATGCCTAAAGAGGAAATTGGAAGAAGAAATATTAGGCAGAGTAAATGCAGATACTTCGTATGCAGTATTGAAATACAGTCGAACTCGGTTATAACGAGCTCGGATATAAGGAGATCCCGGCTATAATGAGAAAAACTGTGAATTCATTTTGATTTGCACATATTCCCATACAATCGGTCTCGGCTATAAGGAGCGCGATTCCCGGATATACGGAGCAAATTTTAGAAACTCTGCAAACATATTTGCTTGGGTTGCAGAAAAAAGACAAATACGTACTCATAACAATGAACTTTTCACTTTGCTTTTAAAGCGGCTCGCACTTAATTAGGGTTCATTGTCCTTGTACACAAACTTGTGTCCGAAAATCCCACGTGCGCAAGCAATAGTTTACTGAAGGTCGAGAATACTGGTCATATAACTCCGATTATTGGGGGTTTCCAAAATGTTTATGGTGACAGTTTATTTGATGCAGTTTACTGGATTAGCATTTAAAAGCCTAACCAGTTAAACGCGAATTGTTCTATCGGAAACATGTTCACTAACAAACGAAAGTGTCTCTACGTTCGCGAAAAAGTCAAATTATCAGCGTCAAAAAGTCTGTAAAAAGTTTTCACAATCATATTCTACAGTTTCATCGCTCTGGAAAGATAAGGATGTTTATTTAGCTGCTCTTGCAAATAACATCACACAATCAAAAAAAATTGTGAAAAAAGTGAATCCCGGATATAAGGAGTCCCGGCTATAAGGAGCAAATTTAGTTGGTCCCGTCGTGTTCGTTATAACCGAGTTCGACTGTACTTAAAAGTGAAATAAAATAGGTGTTGTGAATAATTCTAGACTATTTATGAGCTCAGTATACAGTATTCAATTATTCGGTCCACGATTGACTGATAGGTAGAAAGTTAAATAGAACTTACGTTTTTGTAAATAAATTTGCAGAATAATTACACTAAAACATCCCCGATTCTGCAGGTGTAATTCCTTGACTCGAAGGCTTACCTGAAACAAAAAAAAAAAACAAATTAGTCACACGTAATAGCAATGTAGGTAGGGAACATGACGACTAGGCACGCACACAATCTCACTAAAGATCCCTGCTGGCGCATCCGATTATTTACACGAGGCGTAATAAAATACTCGTGATTTGAAACATAATCTATTCATATTTCAATTGCATTTAGAGTTGTAAGCGGTCAAGCGAGAGATGCTTCAATAAATTAAATTCTCATCAAACAGCCCACACGCTCGTGCATCGCTTTGTTGATGCTGGGAATTCAAAACAAACTAAAATATTTCGAGGGAAGAAAACATCTATTCAAAATGCCAAATTAAAATATTTATTTCTAATTTGAAACCTCTGCGGTATCAGTTTATTATTATTTAATTCGACATTATGAACTATCTCGTGCAACACAATAAACATGAGTCCGCAATATTGTTTTTTTCCTCTTTTAAACAGGCCATGAGGCGCTGAAGCGAAACACATCACAAAAACACTCAGGCATCTCATAGATTTATTGTGACCTCGACGGGAATCGAACCCGGAACCCTCGATGTGAGAAGCCAGTGTCACGCCCAATGGGCTACGAGGGTCGTGGCGTTACGTGGCTTTATCTACCACGGCATAAATAACTATACAAAAATGAAAATTGTAAAAAAATAATATTATTAAGAAAAAAAGAACGAGTTTTGATTGATTTAACGTCGACTGACTTACGCTGTCGCTCTTACGGACACGCGACAGACGTTATTTATAACAGAAGATTATATATGCCGCCAAAAGTTAAGTAAAAGATTACGATAAAATAAATAAAAATTTAATCTAGTTATCTATACTCAACTATATTCCGATACAAACGCCAGGCGTATTGCGTACTTCTTGTTGCCAATCTGTCGCTGCAACGACAGTTGTGGAATGCGCATGAAACGTGTCGGACATATGTCACGGCCGGAGCGACACACTACGAATTTAATTATATGTTTAAATCGTTTTAATAATATGTTGGTTTGCGGCCAAACCAGCAACGAGCCATCAGCGACAGTAGATCGTTTTTTGCCGGTGTATTTATTAATATGCCAATACCAAACACGCGCTACTATAGGCAGGTACTCAAAGTCCCGTCGAACCTCCACCAGCATCACGTCACGTCCTACGGTCTACAGGATTTCGATTAGTTCCACGTTTTTATACGATTGCAAGACGCCGAAACACACGTCACGTAGATATATTCAATTAAGTTTAACAATGTCAACATTACACGAGCGACAGGCACATGCGCGAATGGCGCATGGTGAAGAGCCTCCAATCCGAATATTCGAACCTCGAATATATTCGCCCGTTTTTAAGTATTCGTTATTCGAATACTTTAAAAAGTATTCGTAAAGTATTCGCTCATATTTATATTAAAAGATTTTTAATATTTTTCCAAACGAAACAAAGGTTTACGAACCCTGAAAGTCATTTGCAAGCGATGAAAGTCATTTCAGGTATACCGCTATGGGCTATATAATGAATTCGGGCGTCTTTTGCATTTGCTTTTTTTTTAAGTCATGCTTATCTTTATAGTTTTATTACAATAAGCACTTACGTTTAAAACACTTTGTTCTGTCGGCTTTCTATTATTCTTTAGTATTAAGCTTTCGTAAATATTTGAGCCGACAAACAATAAGTTATATACAAAATAATTTTCAAAAAACTTGCACGTGGGGTGTGAGATATGAAGTAGGTAATATAAACATATCTAAGATTTTGTCAGTTATCGAGATATTTTTTTTCGCTTTTTTTAAATATGTATTTCTTAATTCAACATTATTTTTCAATATATTTTTTGTTGTTTTTTATAACATACTACAATTATTGTGTTTTTATAAATATATGGAATGTATTTATCATCCGAAGTAAATGATTCCTTTCTTAAAAATTTTACGAATATATTCGATTATATAATCATTAACTATTCGATATTCGAATTGTTGGAATCACGAATATTTGGAGGCTCTAAATTGGTGACGTCTGTCCGGAGAGAATGCTTAACCCTTTTAGTGCCATAAATATTTTGTCAAAATATGCTAAAAATGCCAGTAAAAAGTGCATTTTCATAAATAATTTATATAAACACCAAAACCACTTACCATTTCTGTTACAAAACACTAATTTTCATAATTTTTTCAACATTCTCTTCAGAAGATTTCAAACTATGAATAAAATCACACAAATTGAATACTACATATTTATTGACAAGAAAATTACAGAAAAAAAAAAATATATATATTCACTCCCGCTATCGCAGTTTTCGAATTGTTCTGTCATTTCAACATCCATATCGGAACTTTCCCTCGTGTTCGACATTTTGAAATCAAATTTAGGATTATAGAAATAAATAATAATAACAGTGTTTTTAGAAAAAAAGTGTGATTGAAAAAAGTTAGAACGCACTGATGCACGCCAAAAGTGAACTGTCGAAACGAGCGCTACGGCGATGCTGGCATTTTTCGCACACCGTCCTACGAGCGCCATGGCGCTTGTCGGCACTATAAGGGTTAAATATCAACGAGGCAGGAACGCGGGGCTTTTTCGTTGATCTTTCTATAAGAGTTAACATATATTATTACACCGAGAGAATACACTGTGATACTTGTGTACAATACATACTGTCACAGTAACACCGTGTCTATTCATCGCGACGGGACACTGCAATCTTTCATCCAACCAAAGGAACCGTTCGCGGCTTATCGGGTGATGAGGCGGATTCACTGGCCCGGCCAGGATACCCATCAGAAGTGATAGTCAAACCGTTATTTTATCCGGTTATTGATGGTCCCGTTATTTGAGATTTGTAACGATGACTGGTAGCTGTTATCTAGTATCGACGATTGCCCGTCGAATTGCGAAAAATCAGTTACCAATCATTGGTACAATCAGATACAAAGCTCAAATAACGATTATTGTGGAACCGGTTAAAATCTCCATCTACCATATACCATCTAGAGCAATCGGTAACAACACATCGACATAATTTTATTGTATCATTGACAGTAATGACAATTATTGCTCACAGAGACGAAGCTATGTTTTTTTATACGAAGGCCCGGGGCTAACAACTTGTATGAGCTGGCTTAAGTGATCATTTTACACGATGCAATGTTCATCAATTCTATTCCATCTAAAACATCCACACACTGTCCAATTTTGAAAGTTCTATATATATTCAAATCTGAGAATCTTTCGTTTATTTGAATGAACTATGCTAGAGACATTGTAGTCTTCTCTCATGAACTTGAAATTTTCGCAGCTGGTAATGATACCTCTATACTTTTTAAAGTGGGGTAATAAGCAACTTACTTTTATAATGTACACATCAAATTCTTACGAATTATTTTAACATTCATACTAGAATACGCCTGAAAATCGATATTTTCAATTTTTTAACTCATTTCATTTAGAAAATACGTACATATAAAAATATTTCTAAACTATGGCAACGTTGAGAATGATTTATTTTGTGTCACATTTTCAACCTGAGCTAAACGCCTGCTAGGAAAATGGAATTAACTCGGTGGTGTCCCTTAAACGAGACTCGAACCCCCGATCAACACGCCAACATCAATTAAATAATCGCTACATCATATTCAAATTGTTGTTGTGTTAAATCATCGATTCCACGATAAATGTCACAATAGCTTTGGACGTCATTGTTTGCAATGTTTGACAGCAGTCAACTCGGTCGACAGATTTCGAACCAGTGCAGTCCTATATTAATTAGCGCGGCGGTGTCGTTTGGACACAACCTTTTTGGGATCAACGCGACTAGGGAATGCAAATCCGTTCTGTTTTAAAATCCGGATTTTTAAGAACGGATTTTGTTCCAATCCGGATTTTATGGATTAAAATAAAAGCACATGAAAATCGAATCAAATGATATTTTAATTTTTTTTTGTTATTTGTAATTATTCAAACTATTATAATTAAGCACCATAATGATGGTGTTATTCTTATAAAAATAATCAGTCGTGACTCGCGTGCTGAGTAACGTTAATAAAATAATCAACAGGTACAAATTAAAAGAAACTCCGAAGAACAAAAATAAAGACAAATAGACTGCTTGTCAAATTATTAGGTAAACATAAACAAAAGTAACAAAACAATTTAACTTCACTCAAATCAACTAAAAACAACGTAAAAAAGCTACGCCATTTTTTGATAAATAAAATGTGACCTCAAAAATAATAAGGCATCTAAAGTGCTGTCGCTTAACCTGCTGCGAATTCGGTTGCACATGATTCCTGCTGCGGAAAAAGCACGCTCTGATTCAACGCTTGTAACCTCCAGAGACGATAGACTCGACACTCGCGAGACGCGCGAACAGCAAACTCGCTCGTTTCGATTTTTTGTTACAATTTCTTATTATTCAAATAATCCGGATTCGATTTTCAAATTCGGATTCGGAGGTCTGGTAAAAATGTGCGGATATCCGGATTTTTCGGATTACGGATAATCCGGATTGCGTTCCCCAAGCGCGACTATCGCCGACCGCTCGCCGGAGAGGCCCGCTAACCCGCGTAATTCGGCGTGACAACACCTCCGTGTTTTATTTTTAGGCATCTGTTAATTCGACCGATTCGATGCTCGGGTACTCAAATAAACATTTATGTCGCTTGACGGTGGGAAGCGATGAATAATCGTTTATTTCCGTAACTGGCGATATTTTACCCAAATTGTAAAAAATATTTTGTATTCAAAATTGAACGAAGGCTCCCCCGAAGTATTTGCTACCAGGTACGAGACTCCCTGTGTAATAGCCATTTATTATAAACACCAAAAACATAAATTTACAGAAAATGAAAACCGTCATATAGTTATTATACATTATCTTGCAATTAATCCATCATTTACATTCATTTATAAAGCAGATAAAATATTCGGAAAATTCTGAAAATAGCACTATTGCTTTTTCGGTAACTTGACAGTTATTGTATAACATTGTAATACCGTCAATGTTGACGTTTTAAGTTTTTTTTGCAGACTCGATAGTACCTATACTAGGGACCATCGATATTTTTAAAATTCTTATGTTGCCACTCAACCAGCCCTGGAGCACGTTCCCGAGTTAATAATTCTTGAATACATTCAATATTATTTGCTGCGCTATGGATTTATTCGACTTCAAGCCTGATTACATTGAAATATAATACCTACTCTCACATCTATGTGTTACGAAACTAAAAGCGGAAAATTGACAGCCGTCCTTATATACTATGACTGTTCGGGACGCGATTGTGACGCGATCGTGACGCGGGACACGGGACACATCACCCTCGACCGGAGATGGATGGACAAGGGCGAAAAACAAAAGAAGTACGCGAGGTATTAATGTATATACGCGTTAAACAAGTTAAAAATGTCACCGAAGCTACTTACCAGACCACCGGACCAGACGCGCGATGACGCCAGGGTAAAACGTTATGAACAGATCCGAGATATCGCACGGAGCTGTTTGAACAGATTGATATAATGAGTGAACCGAGCAGATATCTATTCTGGAGGTCAATGCCCATTTCCACTCGGCGATTATTCGTCAAGGATTCTGCGCGATCATGAATACTAAACATGATGACGAAATTTATTTTTTATTCGAAAATCTAATAAATTATCATTCCAGGCGTGAGGCAGACTTGGTGCTAGTAAAAGATTTTACGCTTTACTATTTGAGGTAAATTTATAATAATATTGTTTGTTTAGAATAAATATCTTTAATAAATAAGTGGTATAAAACCTTGCGTCAGTGAACAACAACTAAAAGTATATAAGAACTCTTGTGCACAAACTAAAATAAATATCGATGACAATTATTTTAAATAAAACGAGCACAGAGTGTGTTTGATATTGCATTTGTTTTATTTAAATACGAATATTTCGTAAACTGTATTGACATTTTGTAAATTAAAGTTTTCAGTTATCTAATAAATTAGCGGACATTAGAACCAACGTGTCGAGATACAACGTGATCACAATGACGGACGCCTACTGTATCTTGTAAATACGTAATATTTATATGCATTGCTCCAACATTACAGACAAACATGTCGGAATTGAGAGTTGCCGAGTCGTCTGGAGCTATTTACACAATGTCCTTAGCTGGTCTGGCCTCTGGTCGCGGTTTGGAAATACCAAGAGAGCGACATTGTATCAAATAAACATTTCTTATTACTGGCGCAACGCAGTAGTCGAATAAATTATTTTTTCGCCGCGCCAGTAATATGTAGAACTGTGTAGATACGTGTCCAACACGCTGGATTTATCCGCATCAAAATCAGTATACTCGATTTTTAAGGCACCCGTAATAGATAGCCAGACGTTGCCTTTTATGTACGCGCGGAGAGATTCTAGATGCGGCGGCACGCCACAACAGCAAAAAATATTCCCACGCTGTTTTGCAGAGAATTTTACCAAATATTCGCCAGTAGGTACAATAAAAGTGTTGTTTTTTAATAGGAAAAAATAATAAACCGCTGGCGCTGTAAACTGCTATAAATTCTAGCTTGGGGAAAGAATCCAGCAATTACGCAAAAAAAACATACTTTAATATCAAAAAATTGTTATTTTTCACTCGGATGTACATTTGAAAAAGTTCCTGAAATAAACTAATTTAATACCGGCGTTATCGCAGTACTGGGCGTGCGCGCGCTTATCTGGTGTTCCGCATTATTTAGGTGAGTTTGTTATCTCTATCGACTAAATAATTTTTAATGTATTTATCATCGAAAAATCAACGGTTAACCGAAAAAAATACACACTCTTCAAGAAATTATCGGGAAAAATAAAAAGTAGAATAAATAGCCGAATTGATTACTTAGACTAGACATAGGCGTTAAATAGGTATCGTCTGACTAATAAACTAATGAGAATATTTAATGTAAAACATTGTCCCGCAACAGGTATGCAGGGATACTAGATAATATACTGGCTCTGCCAATTAGCAAGTCGGGGGTTCGATCTTTACCCCACAAGATAGTCCTAATTTTCGTATTACCAGCTTAGTTACTCTGTAAACGGTAAGAATTTGGATGTGAGCTGCCTTCATCGAAGGATTCCAAGAGGACGGCGACTTCTTGGCAGTTGACTCCACAATGAAAGTGGAGATCTGAAGGCTCTGCATGTTCCTGTCTCCGAGTGAAGCGAGTTGGCCCACGGCAGACTATTTACAAAATTAAATAGGAATTAAGATAAACATGAAGGATTAATTTGCCTAACTAATATATTCGATTGCAAAATAGCTGCTACGTAAAGTAAAAGGCCACTCTAGGGGCCATTTATAATTGCGAGGTTGAGAAAATTTACAAATATTTAAATCTCTTAAATAAATGACAGTTTACGCAATTCATTTAATACTTCAATAACTTATATCAATGATATTAAGTAAGACGGATGGACATTCGCGAACATGGTAATTAATTGAAAATAAACGGTTAATTTATTGGTGATTTCAAGAAATTATGTCCGCCAGATTAATGTCTATTAAACGAGCATTAAGAATACAAGATTGGCTTCTAGGTATGTTCCTTGCGAAGCCACCAGAATGAATTAATTTATATATTTATTTAGTGCATTAATAAACCCACAATGCGAGTGATACAGTGTATGTCCAAAGTACAAATGCCGCACTCATTTGCTTGTTCACATCGTATTATGTTTCACTGTTGTTTACAGAAGCCGCCTGCCTTGATTGTTTTGTAAATTACGCGAAGAAATTGAAAGAAGAATGATAACATTTGTGAAATTAAATATAAACAATTTCTTTCGCTCCGTCAAAATAACGTGAATAATAAAAAATAACGAAAAAAAAACAATTTTTTCAGAGCTACATATATAATCTTACGCGTTTACAAGATGGCTGCGGAAAATGAAGAAATTTTCAGCGTTCTTTGCAGGAAAGAATAAGGGTGGAATCAAACCCTCTGACAACAGACAATAAATGGATGATGACGCGCAGCATGCCTATGGAAATAGGATAATAATAATGTTGAATTTTCACAATCTGCACTCGCGCCCAAATAAAATTAATCTTGATTCATGAAGGCGGTCGTTTCACACCTCGTAATATTACTCCAATATATTGAGTAAATGTAACAGAGTAATACAGATGCCAATAAATAATAGTTTAAATCGTAGAGAGATGAATGTAGAAAATGAATTACTGTTCATTTTCTACATTCATTTCTGTTGCACGGAACGAGTTAACCAATCGGAGATCAAGAACGAGCCGGTACTGGTTCGGACCTCGCGCCGCTCCCTCCATTCGTTCTTGTGCGTTTTTTTTATCGTTTACAGCTTTGTAACCTAAAGTAATTTACATTGTAATTGCATCATGTAAATCTCGAATCATACAGATAACATACTGGGAGAAATGTAAAACGTTTGTCACTATTCTATTCGGAATGTGGACTTTTTTAATACTCACTAGCTTTGCTACTTGTCCGATTGTAGAGATGATTTATTGTTTTGTAGTCTTTAAAAAAATTAAATAAAATAGTTCATAATACAGAGAAGAAAAATTTAAAACACGAATATCTTTAAACACCCCAATATATGGCCATCAAATTTGGATCCTGACAGAGAGAGTGAGAGCAAAGATCCAGGCTGCCGAGATGAGTTTTCTAAGGGGGGGTAGCGGGAGTCACACTGATGGGCAGAGTGAGAAGTGCCGACATACGGCACACACTCGGCATGGAACCCTTACTCTTACAAATAGAAAAATCACAATTGAGGTGGACATGTGCTAAGAAGAGGAACGAATACCAAGAAGAATCCACCTGGCAACTCCGGGAGTCGCCCCAGATTAAGCTGGGAGAAGCAATAGAAAAATGTGTACGAAAACAGAATGGGTCTAGAGACTGGTTAACTCATACAGAAGCATCGCAAGACAGGGGAACATGGAAACACCTTGTCGACTTTGGGCCCCCGACTAGGACAAGGGGATGAAGATGAATGAATGAAAATCTTTAAAATTTTGTTTAATTGGGTAATCTCTAACTTTTCTCAGAATTATTTTTATTCTTACCTTTTGAGTTGTAATCAGGGGTTGGATATGTAATCAAACGGAAATGTTACAGGCACACCTACTCGCGAATGCCTTAAGAGGGAATACCTACCTACGAAGCACGAAAAAAGGCAATTTTTGTGAATTTTGGTAAATGGTTTCGTATCACTTTTGCATGTTTAAGTTTTGTTTTATTAAAACTTTTTGGGTTCTGTCGACTGCCGAAAAAAAAGGTCGTCCGCGGTGACCGCTCCCATTTCATTTCAGAATAAAAAAAAACAAAAAGATTATCAAAATTGAAATTAATTTAGTCTTAGAAAATATCGAAATTTTGACAAAATGGCGGGCGTTTGAATTTAAAATAGCGTTTTTTAGGGAAAAAAAGCCACTTAATAAAAATCGTACCGTAAAAACGTACGTACGTACACTAGAAATTTCAAGTTGATCGATTCAATGGTAGCCGAGATATTTTGGTCACCGATTTTTAAAACATGGTTTCGAGTAAAACGTGTTTGAAAATTGTGAAATGAATAAATCGCGAAATTTTTCAACTTCATAAAATCATCGATTCCAGATCCATAATATAAGTCCTCCACCTTGCTTTGAATTCCCATATCATCGAGCACTCTTCACAAATATAATAAAAACATGTCTAATGTTTGCATTATGAAAGAGCCCGACTGGCAGCTACCAGCGTGTAGCGCGGCGCGTAATGCTACTAACATCAGCAAATAACGTTATTTTTTTAATTTTTGCATGAAATTTTCACCAGAAATTCTTAATGCCTCAAAGCTTTAAGAAAATGCAAAAAATTAAAAATCGATTTTTTAGATATGTCTAGGTATGCATTCCCCCTCGATAGTTGGAGTCGGCTTTGTGCGGGCCGCTGGGAAGATTCACACAACTACCGTGGTACTGACGTCCGCGGCTATCCCGGATAGGTGTGCATGCGCGCCGATTCCCCGCACGTAGGCGGCGTCCGGCGTAAACGGAGGACGAGTAACCCTGAACTCGGCGCCGCCATCTTACTTATTGAAATGAGAACGCGCGGGAAAACTGCGACACGGAAACGCGTCGGGACACTCGCGGCGAATGCTCGCGTCCCACATCGCCCACAAGAGGCGAATCACTCGCGTGGACCGCACGTGCAACCAAAGAGAAATAGCACTCCGAAATAATATATAAAAAAAACTAAGTTTTTATTGTACTCCCTTTCTCATTAAATCAGGTTTCGCGCCTACTGCACGCGTAGGGGTAATTACTCATTTGTATTGATTCCAATTTGAATAAACCATTAAAATTTCGAAAAATCCAAAATTATACTATAATTATTAAAAAAAATTATACGAAAATCTGTATGATCATTTTTATCGTCGCCACGAGTCTGCCTGCAAAGTTTCAGCTTGATCGGATCACGGGAAAAGTGTTAAAAATCGAGTTTTTCCGGCAGACGACAGACAAGCAGACGCTACGAGTTAAAAGAAAGGGAGCAAAAATGTTGCGGTACTATACTATATGTACAGTAAATATTTGTCATAAAAACATGATAATATGATTAAGTACATAATTATCTATGCAACTAACGCTACCAAGAACTTGGATGCCGCTGTTCTCACAGCCTTAATTCGCAGCCGAAACGAAGCTAACGAAACTAATGCTACCAGATGCCGCTGTTTACGCGCTAACGCGAACATACTACGATTATGCAATAATTTTCTTTGCCTTTTTGTGAAAAACGAAGTAAATGGAGTTTCAGCAATTTGAGATCATAAGTCATTTGGATTACCTACCAGAAACGGTAAGTACATTCATATTATAAAAAAATATTTTATTAACATTTTAGATTAATTTCGCAATATTTTTTGTTGTGGCATAATAATAAGTAATTAATGGTAACTTGAAATTCAAACATAAAAAGTACATCATTTTTGACGGGTCAGAGCCAGCTAGATAATAATTGTGATAGGAATATTACAATGTACATTTCAATAATCGTGTCTTCCCGCAATTAGGACACAAAACTTACACGTACATAAATGAGTACGTCCCGTCTATTTTGTAATGACGTATAATAACAACTTTATTTTTAAAAATGTAATTTTTTCATGGAAATTCAAGTGAAGTACGATTTACTTCAAAGTAGTGACTGCACGTCGTTGCCAAGTATTATGTATTGATTTTAATATTACTGTACATTAGAAATATGAATGAATTTTTTCCAACAAAACGAAATAATAAACTACCCCTGACAGTACAGACCGAAGGTGCCTGAATATTGAGAATGAAGAAGGATATTTACGTCCGCGAGTCAGTTCTTCAGTCAGCTTCACCAAAACGGATAATCTTCTGTGTATAGTTTTCTGGGATATTCTGCCGTGTATATGTGACCTCTCTGGCCAACGTTTCGGATCCCATTGCAGGGTCCATCATCAGGGCTGATGTGTGTTGAAGTGTAGGTTAATAATAAGGATAATGTCAAGCGTTATTTCAATTTCTTCAGGAATTTCGGATCAACAACAACTCACCATATACTTAAATAAAAATTAATATTCGTTTGGACTAAACATTAATTGTTGAAATAAAAATATATCATAAACGTATGTAACTTGTAAGTACGTACTATAAATATTTTAATTGATCCACCACATTACATCAGAATATTGGGAATTTTTCTCAATAAATTTAGTTTCTACATAAAATGTATATTTGACTTTTTTTAAAGAGAATGAATTTTTCGTAATCGATATTAGTTACTGCAATGCTAGTCCAACGTTTTACAAAAAATAAGTCGGAAATATTGGAAAAAAATGCAAACTTTGATGTCGCATATCTCCTTAACTATTCATATTAGCTCATGGTTGCTTGAACATTTTTGACTCACAATCAAGGCAGGAATATTGTCCTGCGAGGTTATTAATGTTTTCCAAACAACCCTGTATATACGCTGGAAATTGTGAAAACATGACACATAAAAATTACAAATAAAAACATTAATAAATTTATATTCAAAAATAATTGTGCAAAAATCTTTTTATACGACTTATAAAATGTAACGCAAGTATGAACTCAAATGACCGAAAATTATGCCAAATTAATTTAAGTAATACAACCGTTAACCAACATAATTTGTCTATTTTAAATGGTTTAAAAAAACACAAGCTTGGCGCACAATAAAGCGTTTCGAAAGCCAACAAAACAATGGCAAAAATGACGACATATTTTGAATCAGGAAAAATGACCATGGTATATTCTTCGGCTATTGCATATCCGGACAGGAAAATGATCGCTGGGCGGTGTAAGAACGAATTTCGGCCGCCGGATTGGTCCGCTAATAGCATCATTACGTCACCACGTGACCTTATGGTATCATCGACCCCCCGGCGGCTAATGGCTGCTGCGCTAATACGGAGGATTGCCCGCTCAGCGCTCACCTTTCGGGAGGCTCCATGTTCGTCTGTTGCAGTATCTATTTTATTACGCGGAATAAATACAATAGTATATTGTGTATTCTCGTATAACTCGAAAGAAAGAGACCGTAGTTTGCCGATCTTGAGATGACGCTACTTCTTGGCTCCTTCTTTGTCACGGTCGGGATTAGACGAAGGCTTCTTCTGTGTATAGTTTTCTGGGATATTCTGCCGTGTATATGTGACCTCTCTGGCCGACGTTTCGGATCGCATTGCAGGGTCTATCATCAAGGCTGATATGACCTCGTTTTTATTTGTATTTTGTCCTCTTCTTTTCATTTTATTTTGTTAATCTCACTTTAATGCCTATTTACCGTTCCTTTTGGTTCCCACTAGAATACTAGAGTAATATATTACTGAAGATGATGCAGTAAGCATCGAAAACGTTTTAATTAATTTGTTTAATTAAAGTATCACTGTGTGAAGTAAACAACGTTGTGTTTTATTCATAATTATTTACAATGAACTTCCACAAAGTTAATCACGAAAATTTCGAAATATTAAAAGTTGGAGGATTCGATTGGACAAGTCAGTGAGATCGAAATGAAGTACTTAAATTAAATAGTTTTTAACTATCATTAAAAAAAGTCAAAACTCACTGAACGCAAATTTAAATAGAGCACTTTTCCATAATGTGTTTTGGTTCGCTTTGTTTATTATGTTCCCTGCATTTTTGTTTGTCGCGCGGTCATTTCGCAGGTTTCGCTCAGTCACACCTCATAGGCTTGGATTTCTATAAGTCTCTGGCATATTTGTAATGTAGCACGTCATGACAATATTGTATTTTGGGGAAAGAACCAATTAATAAAATGAGGTAAAGTAAAAAAGGTAAAGAACCAATCAATAAAATGAGGTAGGATAGCGCGCATCGCATCTATGAGATGCTGCCAATCATTCAATTTGCAATAAAAAATAAATCTCCGAGGCAATTGTCGCACAAGAGGAACGAAGGCGGAACGAGGCCACGGTGCGGCGAGGTCCTCGACCCGATTTTTTTAATTAGGTAATATTTTCTGATGCAGCCGTCTCGCTCGCGGAACACGTTGAACTCTGTAGTGCGTCCACCTTTGAGAAACTATTTGGCGTCTTTTCGGCGGGATTAATTGGCGCTTTTTGCCAATCCGAGCGCATCACCATCGTGCGGTGAGTCGACATATTGAATAATAGACGAGGAAGAATCAGCTTCTCGCAGCCGCGGCCGAAGAGGTGTACAGTGACCTCGCAAATTTGCCCGAGTCATTGCGGTAATCGCTAAAATCGCATAAAATTATCCTTTCAAAAAAGCCTATACCGTGGCCAATACCGCGATTTTTAAGTGTTTTATTTCATTTTAAAGTTCTATCCCTCTAAAAAAAACCTATATAAGACATGTTTGTATAGTAGCAACCTTCACTATCTTAAATATTCAGAGAGAATTGAATATAAGTTATGCCTCACAATATTCAAGGCTATTCACAACATGGCCCCTCAATTATCGCCAACCGACTTCTGCATTCTTCTGCAAAGACTTCCATACCTAATTTCTCATTAAAAATATATAATTTGGTCTCTATGAGACATCTATAATATATCTTGATTAATGATGTCCCCGGGTCAAAATTCAGTAGTGTTCTGAAAAAATTGTACAAACTCAAATTTTTATTGCAGGTAGATTTTTGGTTATGGTACGCTCACATGCACCACTAACTGGTCGTAATTGTGGGACTCGATAAGTAGTTATTTCCGAGGATAACTAAGAATCCACAGCGAGTGGCGTTGCTGCCTGATAAACCCTGGGAGTGTGCCCACGCCCGCCCAAACAGCATTGTGATGGATTCGTAAACATGGCGCGACCTTGCGCGGGGCGGCGGCGCAGAATGAGTTTTCTTCCGCAGCAGCAGGGTCAATGCATCATCGGGCCAAACGAGATAATGACAGCATCATGATCACGCGAATGATTCATAAACAATTTTTTGCTCCCATTAATCCGAGTTTCTCCGGGCTGGTCCGCCCGCCTAATTCCATAATCAGACATATCGGGTGCAGCGGCCCATTAGGCCCAGATTACCAGCTCCGAACGTCGGTCCAGGGTTTTTTCATCATTCCGTGTAGTGACAGCCACCAGAAAAAATGTTTCAGTCGCCACGGCTCCACAGATATCACAACACTGGAGCGTTAGTCGATGGTGAACCTACGACACGCGAACCTTATGCAAAATTAATTTAAATTTTAAAAATAGTAATAAAATATGTATCGGATATATTCGTATTACCTATATATACCTACATAAGCTAGACAACCTGCAGTATTCTTTGTAAGGTACCCATAGACATAACTATCCCATAAAACACATATGCATAGGCTTGGTAATAGGTTGAATTTCGTTGATGAAGCGAATTGATGAAATATTTAAACTTGCATTATGCTTAGTCCCACAGAGTATAAAAGTGTACAGTGATGAACTAAAACCCCTTCTTTAGGAGGGAGGATTGGGTCATAGTGGAAGAAAGCCCGCCCTCGCGTGTGTCTAAGGAACGTTTACATTGTGATTTGTGTTTTTTCTAAGGTATTATTTTTTAAATTATATAGTGAAAACACGTATATATTTCTTTATGTATATAAAAGCCCACAAGGGTGGATTATTTGATAATATTAACCTTGTTACCTCTACGCGAATTCAATATTTTATATTTCGTTTGTTATTTAAGTTTCGCGAGAAACAGAATTTCTAGACATGTGAAGTATCTAATGATTTGAATAATCTCTACAATGTAAACGCCAAATCCATCAATAATATAGCTCACAAGCGTGTTGATATAAATAAATAACAAAATAATCTGTTTTCTTTGTGTTGCCCATTCGCAGAACTCTTTTCGCTTATTTCTTCGTGAATATGATATGTAAATATATTACAATTCGCATAAAATATGAACATTTAAGTACGGCTGTGACTTGCATTGTTGGCATCCGAACAGATTACGCGACGTAAACTGAATAATTATTCAAATTACGTCGGGTAATCTGTATAAATTATCAATATACGTACCCTTATCAAAACGCATGTGAATAAAAACAAAAATAGAGTATAGTAGAACGAGTAATTGATTGTATCAGGAACAACTTGCATTATTAAAATAATAATGAAGTTATATTTTTTATAATAAAAGTGACACGGACGTACGGCACAAGACGTCACTTTGAAATAAAAATATTTTTTCATTTACATTTTATTTTACTGAAGCATTTTTTTTTAAATTCACCTTGAGAAAGGTTCACCATCGCTGGTCTGGCAACTACTTGATGGTTATAGAAAAAATGTTGGTATATCAAATGGACTATACATACTTCTCTCGGGAACGCTAAACATCTTAGGTCACGGCATACAGAAAGAGCAACTCGAATCTAAAAGCGTATTATGCGCAATATACCGAGATACATAAACATTAAGCCAAGAGACGATACAGAGTTTTCGAGCATACATGTACACTATTTAAAAAAATATTAAATATCAAAAAAATATTGTCTGTCCCCATACAAGAGTGAAGAAATCAGACTAGCCATATTCCCGAAGTGTGATCCGAAAACAAAAATAATCTACAACAATCTAAAATAGCATCATTTTTTAGTGCAATGAGGCATCATCCTATTAATGCAAGAAAATAAAATTATTATTTCAAAAACATATAAAAAATAATAAGAAAATTCATGTTCTATTTTAATTGAATTACAGATACGACATTTTTCCACTGTTTTATTTCGCTAGAAATAGAGTGACTATCCCGTCACGCAGGTCACTGTTAATGTATATTAGTATTTCCCGTAATTTTTCAAGGGTTTTATAGCTAGAAATATAAAAATTCGAGTAATACGACATTTTTCCACTGTTTTATTTCGCTAGAAATAGAGTGACTATCCCGTGTAAATTATTATCGGAAAAAGTTAGGTGTACGCAAAAATTTTAATTACGATACAAGCCTGGGAAAACTTTTTTAATCTACAGAGAAATCGCAATACTGCGTTAAATATAAATAATTCTGCTTTAGCAGCGCCGTTTTCTCTAAGGTTTCATTTCAAAGGCGTTCCAAAAGTAATGGTAAAATAACCCCTAAAAATACTAAGAGAGCCTTGAACTCTAGCGACCACGTCTAATCCCGTCATAAATATATTTATGAAATATGTATCTAATAATATTAACCCATCGGATTACTACCGCGGATCGTAACATTATTTCATTGATTATTTATATTCCTGCTAATAAAATGTTTGCACTAGGGAATATTTTTCGAAACGGAAAACAATCAGAGTCCGTTGACTCGCACGCGCATAATATTTAAAAGCGTTTGTATAATTTTGATTAAATAACAAAACTACTTTTAAAAATGTCTTTTTTTTATACCACTAATCTGACATAATTACCCGGCACGGGAACTGCGCAAATCGACCTGTCAGGGCACCAAACACCAACCAGTGTAAAAAAGATTATAAAACATCTACAAACTATAGAAATGTATGAAGTCAATAATATAATTATTATTGAGTAATGCGAAAAATTGTAAAAAGGTAGATACGTGAAGTACCTACCTACATTCTAAAATAGTCACGATTTTTAGGCAGACGCATTTATTTACAAGATCTTCCCAGACATCCCCTAGGAGAAATTCATGACCAGGCGTGAAACGACACTAAGTTTGTGGCATTTAGTAAGTTAAATAGTGAAAAAAATAATTAGTGAAAAAAAAAATCCTTTACAAAAAAATATTAATTAAAGTTTGCGCAACACTTAGAAGCAACGGAAGATACGAAACGAACACTCAACTGCCACAATTTTTAATATTTTCCGTCATAGACTGAGTAGGATCTTTATTTAATATTTTTATACTAACCCATCTCTAATAACCCACCTCTACTCTCTATCCCCCTTAAAGCTCTTTGATGCTTCATTTAGTATTGGGTACCTAGAAGTATGATTGCGTGTATATATATTTTTTAAATATATTGTTTGCGCTTATAACTTGACCACCTAAGAGTAAGACATTATTATTTCTCTTAAGTATATATAATTAGTTTTCCTAACAAATAAACAAGTAGTTCCGTTTCCTTATTTAAGAAGTATATCAAGGTTGGTGGCTCGACGATTAAATACGTGCTTAGAAAATAAACGAACAATTTATCTTAATTTTATCGAAAAAGCCGCATCGCAAAATTGATGACGACACGACGTGATGAACACACGTCGCTTTTCGATAAATACTAATGGAAGCTGAATGTGAGAATTATCCCGTAATGGCGACACGGACGGTGTGATGGCCTGGCGAAATATTGCCGTCAATCAGGCAAATGTCGTTATGCAACGGTTGTTTATGGAAGAGCGCTGTTTACAGAGAAAACGCAGCGACGCTGTAAAGTTCACGGTCACGTATTATTTAATAATACAAATCTTACAGATGTACAAAAAAGATACAATGAACTCTGTGAGACTCTCGCGTCACGGAGAGTCTGGGATGAGGCGAGGCGGGGTTAAGTCGGACGCGGAGCGGGGCTAATTCGGATGAGAAGTCGTGACGCGGGTTAAGTTGAATTGCGATCAAATTAACCCGCGCTTTGTACATGTTCGTTGGCGATATTTCTCTCGGTTGTCTCAAAAAGAGGTCTGGTAGATAATTAATTTATTTCATGTTTGTTTGTGTATTTTTGGTACAATAACTTTAAATAAAACATACATAGCAACATAACATGATCATATATTAAACTTACATTTCAAATATTATGCACCTAACCTAGAGAGAGTAGAGTCTAGTTACTTCCTTCAAATTTGCTGATAGTTCATCGAATAGTTTGAAACCTCTGTAATATATTACACCTATAAAATAGTTTGCTTTCCTGACAGTTTTGTTTATGGAAGTCAAAATCCCACCGGCTTCTCGTAGGATAAGTGTGGACCTCAAAATTAAATTTCCTATTTTTATGCATTATGTGATGGACCTAATTTGTACACCAGGACTAGGGCATTTTACTTAAGCTGCTTTATCATATCCCCAATTTTTGTTTATCTATTACACCTTAAAATAGTCCTCATGACCCTGTTTTGATTGTTTTCCTTCTCAGTTTCATATACAAAAATAATATTATAATTTTATGCGGAGTGACAATGGAATTATATAATAATTTATATATATGAATGTATTACTTTATTCTACAAAGTTAATTTTAAGGTTTAGATGAAAGACCAAACAGAATTAAGAAATTGTTGCAATACAAATGCTGTCATTAAACATGTGGAGAGGTTGACTACTCACCTACACTAACCAGCCTACTAATACATTTATGTTTTTTTAACATATATTTTTGAGGGTTTATCTTACTTTATAACTATAAGATATACTACTAAAACCATAATCAATGTAAAATATATTTTAAAAACTTAAGCATTATACATTATGTTTCCTATATATTTTATATATGTTCATCTGACCTTAAATTGAAATATAAATTTAACAGTTACAGTGCTCGTAACACCGCAGAAAGGATGAATACTAATTGCTTCATATAGCGCCGGTGCTGGGCCAAGTGGGGAATGGGGGGGAATGGGGCCCACAAACAAATGCAATAAGCAATCAGAGAAAAGTGCACTCTGCGACAAAGAATAGTAAACTTCTTGCACGTGCATCGTAAAAGAGAAAATTAACTTGGAAGAATACTTTAAAACATGGCGTGACGCGCCTCGACGAGGAAAAACATTAAGAGGCGACGTTCGTTTCGATGGTGAAATAAAATCCGAAGGTACGAGGAAAACATGTAAAGATAAATAGGAAGACCAGAATTTCTTCAGGGTTACTCTTTCGTGAGTCGGGTTTTTCCGTGGACGTCATCAATGCTGGTGTCAAAGCTACTGACGAGAGCTTCTTTGATATAATGAAGAAGCACAACATCAGACGGCTCGGACATGATTAAAGAAAAATAACCAGGCAGATCTTCGACTTCTACATTTATTACATATTAGACGATTCCTCTACTGGTTCTGGATCCTCAAACTTGACCACTGCTGTACAGGTCAGCGGAGAGCAGTTACTTGATTTAACTTCATCAAGGATTTTCAAATACCTGAATTAAAATATTTTTGGCAAAAATCATAATAAAATTAAGCAACTAAGGCTCTCGACCAATAAATTAAATTAAATTAAGCTAAAATGACGACCTTTGTAGTAGAAGCATTGGGCAAGTACACTGGTTTCTCGAAATGGGGATTTCGGGTTCGAACTCCAGCGAGGTCACCATTACACATACATATTTATCTGCGTGATTTTCTCGAAGCTGGGTATTTCGCTACAATAATTGGGGCTGATAATATTGATAATATCGTCAAAATTCGAGAAGTTAATCGAATAAACGTGATTTATAACTTAATAACGATAAAATAAAATCAAAAATGTATGTATAATATTTAAAAGGTAAAAGTAGTCTGAAAAGTAAAAAATTAAATCGGCATTTATTTAGAAATACAAGTTTCCTTTGTGAATCGAGATCGCTCGTAAAGACGAATAGAATAAACCGTAGTACCGACTTAAAAATTGTTTGAGTACTTTACGTACAAAGGTGTCGCTGTCTATTGTTATTCAGAACGTATTTATAATATAACTCGAGATTTTATTCAAAGTAAAATTCAAAGGTACAATAATCATAACACAGAGCGAGAGCGAGCTGCTCACAAAACATGAGCGGAAATATGAAGAACCTCGTCTCCGCTAAGACCTAAGTGTATTTATGTAGCTGTTGGTGCTGGTCTAAAGAGCGCGAGTGGAAAACATCAGGGTTGAAATAAGAAAATAAATAATTGAAAAAAATCTTAATCTAATTTAAAAATATAAGCGGTTGATTTCTATAAAGACTCCTGATGCGATTGGAATTAATGACAAAATACACCGACGTCGGTCGAACGGCACAAAACAACCCCTGCCGTCTGACGCCCTTAACTCCAACGCGTCGTGGAAGAGTATAAAAAGAAAGCTGATCCTCCAGGTTTGTAAGAGTAAACACATCTCTCCAGCAGCCAAAGGGTTTTCCTGCTGAAGAAAGTCAACTCGCCTGTGCTGCTTCCCGTCTGCTGCCTTTAGACAAGGGCATGATGTGGGCTATAGTCGGTCAACACTTGCCCGCGTAGCGGGTTAACTTTACCCATGACGCGGGTCATGGTTCCTAGTACCGCCTGAGCGTAGAAGTGTGCGTTTTTATATAAGAGTGATGTCCGCGGTTACGTTAATCTAGTGCTGCGTACCCAATAGCCTATAGTGATTTATGTGACTTAGTAGGACTCTTCTGGCATTATAAATCTAGTCCAAGACTTTTAGAGAGACTTTAAGGGAGCTTTATTATTTCACTTGTAAAATTAATGTGCATTTTTCTCCAAACCTATATTGATCCGCATCACTCCCACACATAGTTTTTATGGTATTTTTATCTGTCTAATTCAACTAAAGAATACAGTCCTTTTTCAATCGCTTTCTCTAGGTCAGAGGAAAATAAATTTTATCAACTGTTGTAGTGTAGGTATACTTGGCAACAATTTTTAAAAGATTTTTTATGTGGATAAATACATTTATTAAAATGTAGGTTTGTAATACCATTATTCCCCACTCTTTTAGCTAAACCGTACACGGAAATTACTATTATCATGGAAAATTTATGATGTATTCGTGTTCCCCAGAATGCATTCAACTGTTAAGTTATCACGAGACCTCAGCATAGTCATCGACAAATGAGACAACCGAAAACACTACGAAATTTAACACCGAAAGAGAATTACCCGGAGTTGTGTCAGCACTATCAGGCGCTACTACGGTTCGTATAAAGGTCACAAATTAACTATTCAACGGAGAAATAAATGAATAAATGTGATTTCAGGTAGATTAGTTTACCAGTAGGTCCGCTCACAAACGCGTTAAAAATGGCGGAAGACAGTAGACAACGCGAGTGTGGCTGCAAACAGCTTTGAGTTCTAATAATTTTGCTGGGTAAGCAACAAAATCACTAATAAATGCATACGTTATCTCTCGCTTAGACTACTGTAATGGTATCTACGCTCATCTCCCGAAACAGGAAATAAACAAATTACAATCTGTATTTAATGCCGCCGCAAGACTCATTACCGGCGTTTCAAAGTTTGCGCACATCTCAAACCATCTTCAAAACCTTCACTGGCTTAGATGTCCAGAGAGGATTGAATAAAAGCTTTGCCTTACAATATTTAAGGCTATTCACAACATGGCCCCTCAATACATAACCGACTTCTGCATTCCATTCTCCGCAAATAATAGACAACTAACACTTCGCTCAGCATCAACATCTAATACAAATAGGTTAGCTGAAGTAAATCGCGCCCACAAAACTAATTTCGGTGATCGTGCTTTCGCGGTGGCTGGACCAAAATTATGGAAACTACCTAATAAACCGAGACAAACAGACAGCTTACCACAGTTCAAAAAACAACTTAAGACGCATTTATTTAGACAATCCTATAAAAACCT
Source organism: Agrypnia vestita (assembly GCA_016648135.1). NCBI lineage: Eukaryota > Metazoa > Arthropoda > Insecta > Trichoptera > Phryganeidae > Agrypnia > Agrypnia vestita. Next base: position 29,783 of record JADDOH010018362.1, read on the forward strand.
ATAGAATCTGACCACAACAACGCTAGATAATGTTTTCCACTCCTATTGTGCACTCCGCGAAAACACATAATTCTTTCAGGGACTCACAAACTTAATTCCACTTCTTGTATGCCACCTAGTGAATAAGTAATAGTAAATAAGTATTTTCTTATCTAGCAGTAAGTTGTCTTGTAAGATAATAATTTCTCTGTGTAAAGCGCCCTTGAGGTGAGTATTCGCGAAAACGGCGCTATACAAATTATCCAATTATTATTATTATTAATTCTCGGAGCGGGACACGCAAATAGCCTCCGGCTGTGAGCGGTCACGACACGGTTCCCGTTTATCGGGAGCGGATGACGCGGCCGCAGTTTGCCGATCAAAGGGCAACGGGCAGCCGGCCGGGAATCCGGGAGCTTCTGGAAAATATATCACAAGCAATGGCGCTCGTGACAAGGTTCAGCCTGCGTGGACAATACCCGTGTTGTGAAGCAGTGGTGCAGTGGTGCAGCTGAAGCCTCGCTAGGGTCCGGTTGTTTCAAGTCGGATTAAAATAAAAGTTGGCTTAAAGCATATATTTTTACGGAAACGGATCGTTTGATTGGCGGAGAACGCAAAAATCTATGCTTTAAACCAGTGTTTCCCAAACTATGGGTCGCGACCCACTGGTGGGTCGCAGTCGCAACACCGCGCGACACTTTTCTATTAAGACTAAATACAGAAAGAAATTGGACGTATCGAATTCACCGCGATTAAAAGCGACTAAAATTGAAGTCAACGCTAATGCTGTTACGGCAAAAAAGAGGCAACAAATTCATCCTTCCCATTAAAATATCACATATTAACATTTTTCGAAATTAAAAATGTCGATTATATTTTGAGGTTTTTCTTTTTTTCTTAATTGAACAGTCTTTCGTATGGTTACGATATGAATTGGGAAAATGTGAGGCAGGAGGTGGGTCCCGAAAATTTAATTTTTTTTTGGTGGGTCCCGGTCCTGTCAACTTAGGGAACCACTGCTTTAAACTAAGTTTTACTTTAATCCAACTTGAAACAATCGGCCCTAAGAGGATTGGCTGCGGATTAAGCGTACGGCAATCTTCGCAGGCGATTATTTTGCGTGTGACCAAGTAGGGATTTTTATATTACTTATGGAATGGGCGTTAACTTTATACAGATTATTCATGATAATCATTAAAATTGATATTTATGACATTATTTTTATTTAATTGAAGAACCTCTCATCGACTGGTGAAGTATTAAATAATATATAATGCATCAGACTGATTGTGCGTTTTGGAGAGAGGTGCACAGTCACACTGATTCCCTCGCGAATACACGCATTCCATCAAATCATACTCGCCACACTGGTGACACCGATTTGATGTATAATACAAAAACAAACCATCTGCCACATACCTTTTAAATGTGATCTAAAATATAAATCTAAAGTTATCAAAATTTGTTCTGCAAACCCAGAGAGGTTGCAGGTTATCTCAGGTTTGAAGCAAAAACAGACAGGCAAGCAGGCTTGAATTTTTTCCCGTTTTTCTCCAGTTTTAGATCTCTAAAACTGATGCGTCATTCATGACATTGTCGTTCTTTCTTGGCTTAGATCTGGTGTTCGGCGACTTCGGTGCATGTTCACCTCAGTACATGGAATCACCGAATAACCTACGCTCTACGGAACTCTTAAATTGTTTATTATGAAAATAATACAAAGCTAAATCAGAAAAGGAAAATAGAACCGAAATATTTCATATCGAATTTTACGGTACTGAAAATAGAGTGGCGTACAATATACACTTCACATCTAAAGTACTTACTTACCATCACGCCGTTTCCCCGTAGGGGTAGGCAGAGAGGATAGAACGCCACGCTCTTCTGTCCTGACATACAACTCTTGCCTCATCCACATTCTTACATCTTCGCATGCAAGCTCGACGGTTCTCGAGGCTTCTAACGTTACCATCTTCCAGTATCTAGTTAATCTGGTCGTGCCACGTCTTCCGCGGTCGCCGTCTCTCTCTGTCGCCGTCAAAACTTGCGTTACATATATTTCTTAGCATTCTTTCTTCATTCATTCGGTCAACACGCTCGAACCACCTGAGCGACCCCGTTACTATAGGAATGAATGTAAAGATTAGCTTTACATTCACAAATGTAGTGCTATGAAGAAAATGAATAAAATCGATAGTGTGTGTTCCAAATAGTGCATCAAAAAACCATGGACGATTTGGGCATTAAACCTAGACCAAACATCGGCTCAAAGATACACGAATTTAGTCCTACACTAATATTTAAAATAGCGAACTTATTGGATACGATTGTTTGGATAGGGATATTTTCAGTTTTTTTTTAAATAAAATTAATGATGCACTGTTGCATAAAGCGGAAAGTAGAGTTCCACGTTTTTAAAGCCTGCCATCTCCAATAACCATTAACTTAGTAAAGTTACTTTTCTAGCAATGCCTGATGTGTTCTATAACCCTTCCTGCAGCTCAAATAGAATTTGGCGCCAACTATTAAAGTTAACCGGGATGCAGAGCTCTTCGAGATACAGAGGCGTCAGCTGTCTTGTAAATGCACTGCGGGGGACAGCGAAATCGCACTAATCCATGTAAGCCAATTAGTACGGACGCCTAACGTGTGACACCGATCTTCGCGCGCTAATGACGTCACGCACGCGTCCGTGTCGAGCCGATGGTAAAACAGCGCTCGAGGAATGTTATTAGCACCGATCCAGTCCTGGCACACCGCGTGACAAGAAGCCGCCGGAGACTCTCAATTCGGCATTAGGCAGGCCGCACTTTGGATACGAATTATTACGTACGTATTCGTACGTATGGAGCGCGCACATTGATTGCGTCTTGCGTTGGTCACGATCAGTTACTTTTCGCATTTTTCCAATAACGTTTGTGCCAAATGAATAATCTGTATCTTCTGGAAAACTCTATTATGGCAGACTTAAATAATGACAAATTTCACGACTGTCTATCTAATAGATTCACAAATGCTGGGGAGAATCGAAGTGCAACGAGAGCTCATAACATCTGAGAAATATTTAAAAGCTTTTGTTCGAATTACATAAGTAGTACCTATACATCACTTTCATTAAACCAAATTCTTTAACAGGTGTTTTTTTTTAGTTCTTTAGAGATTCTCCGCCATGATCTGCGCTTGATGGACTACTTTGTGGTCATGTGTCAAATTGACAAAATTTTCCATATCCATCGTACGAAATCGCAAAAATTTCCGCATAAATGCGGATCGTGTCAATGATCGAAGGTCAGGAATGTACTTGCGTATTCGTACGTGTACGTACTACTCAATTTCGTACGAAAACGCATCCAGTGTGCGGCCGGCGTTATGCAGCTTTCGGGCCGGCGCGGTCGGAGGGAGTTTTCTGATATCGTTAATGTCTTATTTGGATTACTACGCACGAGGAATTAAAAAGACGTTAGCTGTCGGCTGGTGCGTGACGCGTGGACCGGGAGAGTGCGGCTGACGACGGAGCTGAACCAAAACTAGAATCGACAGGTATCTACTGTTTCCAACACATATTAAAATCTAATTACGATTTGATCCGATTGAAACTTTGTATTTATTTGAGGTACCTACCTATAATGTTTATTTGTTCGAAGAATTTTTTTTTCTGAATGAAGGTTTGAACTTTGTGGTGACATAATTATTAAAATAAAACACAAATCACTTTCTTTTCACCACTTTGTTAGATATAATATCTACATGTTTCGAGAACAATATCCTCTTCTTCAGGATTGTTTGTGTACGCGATCGTTTGTGTACACAAATATCGTGAAGAAAAGAACATTGATCTCGAAACATGTAGATTTTATATCTAATAAAGTGGTGAAAACAAAGTGATTTGTATTTTATTTTAATTTTTAATTAAGGTAAATTATAGATGTCTCACAGAGACGAAGCTGTTTATATGGAAAAGCATGTATGGAAGTCTATATTGGGCATCCACAAGGCTTACGACGTGTCTTAAGTGATCACGAACAACCATACATCTATAAATGATTTTAAAGTTGCAAATAATTTTTAAAAAAAGGATAATTTTTTTAGCACCATTTTCGTAAAAAAAATCACCTCAAGGGCGCTTTACATTAACGTTGTTTAGTCCTACACAAGTATTTAATTTAATGAAAGGATTTTACAAAAAGATGCGTTTTAAGTCTTTTTATTTAAGCATATACATATATGTTTTTTTTAAGCATATATATGTTATTTACGCAACTTATATGTGTTTTGTTTCAGTAAATAGGCCTCTTAGTCTGATGAAGTCTTAAAAAACCAGTAACTGCAAAAACTTCCCGGCTTTAGACGATCAGCTTGGAATGGAAGACCAATTTAATATCCGCACCTCCGAGAGAGAGTGGCGCCAATTTGACAATATTAATATTAATCTATACAGACTCGCGTCTTAGGTTACGTATTACCTCAAGATGGCAGATGATGCGCCGGACGAAAGGAGCCGAGGGATTTTTTTCAAATTTGGTAAAATCATAGCCGCATAAAACATGCGCGATATTATTAATGTCCGCAGTAGGCGGTGTTGGCCGCTGCCCAAACCGCCCGCTGGCGGGACGACCGGACCGGCCATTATGGCAATACTTGTTTTAAGAGACTGACAATATATCTAATCGCGTATTTAGTTGTAAGAGAATAAGTCTAATTACGTCACTTCTCGGCACCGGAGAAAGCGAGCGAGAGTTGACGTAATAATTCAATAGCACGTGATTTCAGTACTGCCATATACGTTTGAATTAGATTTGAAAATTCTGTATTACATCGGATTATATTTAGCACGGATTAAATTTAGGAAAATTCGTAGTAGTAATTAGAAGGAAAATCAATCTTAGAGGCAATCTTATTTGACTTAAATGTGATATTGATTGATATATTTTGTTACCTATATACCCACATAATAAAATCACGTAATGTAGGTATAATGAATAGAATTATCGCTGAGGGGCGTAAAAGTAAACATTTTATTTGTTGTCCCATCTGCTACGCTAGTTTTCTATTATTATACTTGCCGTCAAAAATCACGGGAAATAGTAACGACTTGCGTTACGCGACCGCGCAACATATGCATCGCGCTGATTGCGTGTCACACTTTAATTATCTAAAGTTTTAATTCCAGCAATTTATGGGCTTTATGACAGACAGACGGGCAGAGAGACAGAAAACAAAATTATTATGTTTGATATAGCAAACAATGCTACTCTTTTTAATAATAATGATAAATAATATTGAACAATAAAAAATGACGCTTAAATATACTTTATTGTCTACTTTGTAATTCTTATACGTACAAATAGCGTCAAATTGTTGTGTTTAAGCATCAGTTGCACGCTTATGAATTTGTAATATGAAATATTTTAAGTAGACTGCAGAATTCACAATTACTAATTTCATAGACGCAGTATCAAGGATGCGGCGCCATTACGCTATTAAATTACAGTCGCATGGTGCGCGAATCGACCAAGCTTAAAAATTCGGCGTTTTTACGATATCCCACGCTCAGTTTGCTTGTAAATTGAATTTACGCAATAGCGTGATTTCGTATATATTCAAGCGTTAGCAGTTATTTATTATATTTCTGTGGGTGTGTGGCTACATCGGTTTTTTGTAGACCTTTGGCATTGAATAAACGATAGTGAAAATCTTTGTCTAGACTTTTATATGCCTTGGCAAATGAAGAAAAGGGTGTGCTTCGCTATACGCCCGTGGTCTGGAACGTAGCCCACCGTACAAGCAAAGTACGCCTGTAAATTATAATTTATAAATATTCATGTTCATGTTAAAACCGCTCCCATAAATCAATTTTTTTATCAGAGGCGATTATAAAATAATGTGAGTTTACTATAACAACGCATATTAATAGAAGGTGGGAATGCTATTAGATATTATTTACTACGTGATAAACATACAATCTTCTTTACCCTGTTTAAAGAAGTTAAGCTTGGAATAACTAAATTCTTGGTGTATTTTTCATTGCAAATTATTTTCTAAAAAAAATATTGATTGTATTATTTGTATACCTTAATCTAAATATATTATTTGATTAATTACACCTCCATGTTTCGGAAATACCTTTCCATCGTCAGGGTGTTATATAAATGTCAAAATATCAAAATGAATAATGTCTTTTGTTTTTCTAAATTATTCGAATATTTATTTTTAAATATTATTTGATTATTTTCTAATAAATTATTTATTAGAAAATGATCACGGTTTTCATAAAACTTTAGGACTTTCTATTTTACACATAAATAATTTAGGTCTGAAATTGAATAATTTACAGTCATTAGAAATTAGTAAAGCATGTAATAGTAAACAAAATATTATTAATAATCAATTAAATTTAACTACTAGCCCAATTCTAAAAAATTTTCCAATAATTACGAGTAATCAAGAACTTCAGCAATAATATTTAAAAATAATTTTTCAAATTATTTTGAAAAACAAAAGACATTATTCAGCTTGATATTTTGACATTTATATAACACCCTGACGATGGAAAGGTATTTCCGAAACATGTAGGTGTAATTAATCAAATAATATAAGTAGATTTATACAAATAATACCATCAATATTTTTAAAAATATCAATCTACAATGTTGCTGAATAAATTGAAAAAATAAATTATTTTACAATTCACCACGCGTATTCCGTAAATTGTTTTTTATTATAGAAATTATTTTGTCGTGGTAAACATCGGGTAACTGCGCGACCATAGATATGTTTCCGATAGCGCGATGTCAAGGCAGAAGCGCCGCCTGATCGATAATGCATTGCACAATCAATCGGATAGAGACATCGCGTAATCTGTGCCCACGCTCACTGGGCATTACTCATAGCTCAAACATCCGAACAAGTCCAATAATGTCCATTTTCATAATTTGATGGAACGTGTCCAACAAAACAACTCCGAGAGCAAAGTTTATTATATTACTTTATTCCGAAAATAATGGCCGATTTTAATATCGCTATTTTGAACGTCATTTGCCGAGAAATATTCGTTCATTTGCTGCCTTTACTTTTATGCCTAACATATTGTTAAAATGATGTACATTTTGCGTGGATAACTCGCAATAAGAATGATATACAAATATAAACGACAAGGCTCGATATATAATAAGTGTCCACAAATAATTAAGCGATGGTTGATTAAGGTGGATGGTTAATTTAATCTCCCCAAAAATTATATAAACCCTCGCATACAGAAATGTAATAAAATGTGGATCATGTAAAATGTCATAAAATCATAATATTGCTGCATTTCAGATCACAAGGCTGTATGATGCAATAACACACGCGGTGTTAGGTGGGAAGTTACATCACTAAACTAAGATTTGTTCTGTGTATTCCTTGCAAATATTCGCACAATTGATTTAAAGCTCAAACAATACACACCTAGAATAAATTAATGCTCTACAACACATCAAATGCCAAGAACTTTAATAGCAGATTAGAGTAATTCAAAAGCATTTATTTTCATACGCGTTTTTTTTTTAATAGAGATGCGAACACGGATACGTGTCACATGAATATTCTTACTATTTTCAAACTAAGCTAAACGCCTGTTCTATGGAAATAGGACTAACTTGCTGGTCTGGAGTGAGGTTTGAACCTGCGACCTTTGGATCACGAGGCGAGAGTCCTAACCACAAGACCAACAAGCTACTTTCATTTATTTATTTTAATTTTATTTATATTATCACAATTACAAATACACTTTTTACACTAACTTATGAATCCCCAGTAGTTTAAACCTGTTCTGGAGCAGTTAGTTTATTATCTATCAACGATAAAATTCCATTAAAATGATTTTCATGGAGAAAAGTATTAATATAGCCGGGAAATTGAATGTATAATAAACTAGGTGACTGACTGGCCCAGCGTTGCGCAGGTAGATAATCCCCCACCGTAAACCCCCTTCAAACTCTAACCTTCTCCCCGAACCACTCACAACTAAACCTCTTCACTATTCGCGCGACTCAACGCCCACCCACACCCGACAGAGCCACCCTTTGGTGGCACGTATTATCCGCCTACAAAAGATACCCCCACGAGCTTCGCTTTACTGTGCACTTAATTAACATTATAAGATTAATAACAATCTGCGTTCGGTGGGTGTAGACCCTCATCAAGGCACTGGCGTTACTTTTCTGCTCAAATTTTTACGAAATCAACCAAAAACCTCGAATGTCGGTTGACTACGCCACAGTGATTGAACATTTTAAGTATTTTCCGGTGACAATTGGATTAACTCGGATAGCGCAACATCTTTATACAGGGTGTACCAGAGCTAGCAGCATAAACTTTGCCGGTAGATTCCTGCCTATGCTATGATTCTAAAATGTTCAAGCAATCAATAGTTATGCAATATCAAAGTTTGCATTTTTTTCCAATATTTCTTACTTATTTTTTGCTAAAAGTTGAACTATCATTACAGTAAGTGATAAAAAACCTTGCAAATTTTTTAAAAAAAGTTATTTTTCCAAGGTTTTTACCATTTTATTTAAGTTGTATTGAGGAAAAAATTGAAAAAAACGAACCTTTTTTCAAATTTTCCAAGGTTTTTATCATTTTATTCGTCTTCTATTAAAGCGAATGAACTTTTCACAATCGACATCATAGTTACTGTAATGATAGTTCAACTTTTTACAAAAAATAAGTCAGAAATATTGAAAAAAAATGCAAAACTTTGATATTGCACATCTCCATAACTATTGGTCATGGTTGCTTGAACATGTTAGACTCACAAAATAGTCAGGAATCCCCCGGCCAAGTCTCTTGCTGCTAGCTCTGGTACACCTGTATATCATTTACGAAACATTCAAAGTATTAAAGTGCGCCGAGATGCTAATAGGTATTCACACTCGTTACTTCATTGACCTGAATTTGCGATATGCAATTATAAGTGAGCGTAGTGTATTTTAAATACCGCCACGGTATGCGATACTGAAACCGCCGCCGGCGGCGCACCACACCCAGCGCGGGTGTGTGTGTGCGTGTATGTGTGTGTGTGTGCGTGCCCTGCAGAGATCCCCTCTTTATTAAAAGTGTTTATTTACAATCCCTAGGTTCCCCTCCTATATGGACTCTGCGGCCGAAGATGCTCCCAAAATATATTACTCTTCACTTCCACTCTTCCTAGACAAGGCGCAACAAACAACGTTTAAAAATTGAGTAACTTGACTCAAGTCACCTCAATTATTGGCATAAAATTGTACGTTTGTGGATAAGTACGAACACTTGTAGTGCATATTTATAATTATTTTATGGAGTCTGTTTTCATTGTCCATTTAAAAAAAAGAAACATCACTAAGTGTTCTTTGTAGGGACCCACAGGAATAACAATGCATTAAATTCACCGTCAACACGCATGCATCGCCTTGGAAACAAATTTTCAGAATTTGTAGACATTAGCATACCCGAATTAAAGAATTACTTAGACTTAGGATATAACAATAGAATTAATTACAGTTTAATGGACTAAATTTCTATTTATGTTTTGTTCCCCATGAATTATATATATATTTCGACGGCTCCTACGTATAATATCGTAACCCACAAAGCGACGATTTTGAGTTTGTTGTGTATTTCATATGTTTTTAATTATATATTTAATTCCTAGAACGAAAAAAATTTATTTTTTATAATAATAAAACGTTATTTATTGCAAAATATTTATTTTTCTTTCTTGGAATTAAAGATATAATTAAATACACATGTGTATACACAAAAAACTCAAAATCGTCGATTTGTGGGTTACAATATTAT